>WTXK01000731.1:0-20887 GCA_025769895.1 Lactarius psammicola
TTGTCATGGCACGTGACTCTTTATGACTAGAGGGCCTTATTATCCTCTAGCTCATTGTTTGTCTGAGGTGACGCCATAGCGAGTCTATGACTCACTATGACTTGGGACACTTATTGTTCCCTGTGACCCATTGTCCTAGTGACTCTATTGTCCTAGTGACGGCTATTGTAGTCGTAACTCTATTGTCCATAGATACTATAAGTACTAGCCAGTATGGGGCTGTAGGCCTCAGACTTGACTTCTTGTACCATACGGTATATTGAACATAGCAGTCTTTGAACCCCTCCCCTCTGTCTGATCCGCTTAAAGGTCTTCTCTAAAGTCATCTGACTTGTGAGGTGATCTACTTGTCATCAGGAACTCTCTAAGTCCTCTTCGGACTTAGGACTTGTAACTCACATGTGACCTACCTTAGTGTTTTGTCAGCGGACTAGTGTTGACCTTTGCCCATGTCGGGTGAACGTCCCTACCGTGACGTAACAGCAAGACTTAGACTGATGAGGAAAGAGGAAATGATAGAAACCCGAGTAGATTCAAGAAGACCAAGCTGCGGACTACAGTGCAGCTTGGCTAACCTTATATACATATACGCGAGGGCTTTAAAGCACCTCTTAAATGGTAAGTAACCACTCACGTACAGTACAGTTATCGTAAGAGTCCGTGTGAGTTATGTAGTATCGTTCAATCACAACCTCATTCCTTATCGTACAGTACTGGTTTATCGGGACCATTATCTGCGAGTCACATACCACTTATCACATGTCAGGAGTCCGGGGATATGAGCTACCCAGAACCTCGCGTCGTAACAAATGGGCCGAGTATCATGGCATGCCGCCAAGTACGAACTCATGTGATGAAGAAGAAGTTGAACAGATGCTGCAAGACATGCAAGCAAGGATGGAATGGCTCTCCCTGGAACTGGATGAGCAGCATTTGCTGGGTGAGTGATCGGCTTATGCATGGACAGCGACACCTGAGTGATCACGTGACCTTTAGGATGGCACGTAACGAGTCTAGAAGCAGCTAGAAAGCCATGGACTATGCCTTATCATAGTGCCTTGGGGCATGATAGGCGAACACATCATCATTGGACAGGACCCTTATCTTATCACCTTACCCCTATCATCAGCATTAAGGGCACATGTATGTTTATCACTGCATATCATGGACTTACGATATCATTATCTCGAGAGGCTGTGCTTATCACGCCTCATGGTCTCTTATCTCGGACTTTACGTATCTTTGTGGTTCCTGGATGACTCATTCCTAGGACAGCGGTATTAGGGTTTGCTGGGTTTAAACCTGCACCCTCTTGTGTATATAAGGGCTAAGGACTTCGCTTTCATACCTTAGCTTTAGCAACTTGTATTCTTTCCACCAATCTAGTCTGTTCCCTAGTGCTCTTCACCTAGTGGTCTATCATCTCTATCTTTGGTGCGATTAGTTAGGAAGACTGCCAAGCAGCCCCACAGACAAGGGGAACCATTGACTGTTCACGCCAGTTTTGAGCAAGTCAATGCTAAATACTTAGGAACAAAGGGTCACTTGAACACAATTGGAGTCACGTGATCGGTGAACCCCAGTGCAGCATTAAGCCAACGCCATATGGACGTGGAACCGTAACACATGACGCGTAGTGCTCTTTCATCACTGTTTCGGTATTTTTTAATTGTAGACGCGTGTGTCTGTTTTGGGACCATATAATAAATTTATTGTAAACCCAATATCAGTGTGTATGCGTGAACGCGTGCAGTGTGAGTGGCCTCATCTCTATACCTGTGCTCAGTTTCAATGGACAACCCGGCATACCCTGATCTCGATATTGTGCTCCAGTGCCTATCTGACAATGGCTACTCGGTGCTCTCTCTAATTAGTGGTATTCTCTCTCAGTACAGCCCAGATGATCCGAGGCTTCATTTGGCTCAGGAGGACTTGGAGCGCGATGCTGTGGATGTATGCACCCGTCTTCTTGGTCATGCTCCAACATCTCTGTCTGTGTCTACCTGGGCTCACCATGTCACAAAATCAAGGCTGTGGTCGGAGGTAGAGGAGATGATAAAGAAAAGGCATGGGCTTCATTTCAGCGCAAACGCTGCAACAGCAGAACAAATCGAACTCACTTTCATGCCTCAGCTTGCAGAGAAGATGCACTTACTAGCCCCAACTCTCTGGGGACTTGTTTTTACTATGCTTGGGGGACTTGATGAGCGGCGCTCACCTGTCGTGGTTGACCCAGCCAGCGTCAATTTGTCGGAGTTGTTCGAAGTTTCTGAGCAAGTACTGGGAGATCTTGGCGAAGATGAACCAGAGGAGGGTATTCCAGAAGGTGTTGAAGAAGACAGCAACCCAGAAGTCCGACAAGCAGATGAGAGTGGGCCTCAGAAGAGATCACGCAGGGATGTGCTGGCATGAAACACGGCTCTTCAAGTTATTGTAAGTTATAGCAGTACATCAGTTGCTCAATATAAGTCGTACACTGGATACTTATATAGGACTATTTTAAATACTAGAAATCAGTCGTCTGCATCAGTATCATCCTACAGAGCGCGAACAAAAATTGTAACCACCTACAAGGGATCATCGGGATGTTTGTCCACTCAGCAAATGTACCTCAACGTGTTATAGAGGTACTCACACATGCTGGGCTGTCAATCAGTATCAAGTCCATCCAACGGGCTGTGAAATCAATGTCAACTGATAGTGCACAAAAAATCTGGGAAAGCCTGCGATCGCTCAAGGTGGCTATGGCATATGACAATTTTGATATCAACTTCAAGACCTCTGAGCCAACAATTGCTCACCGTTCATCCTTCGTGAGCGCCACATCTGCTACAGCAATACCACTTGTTGGTGTGGAAAGCATTGATGCGTTGCGCTGTTCTGCGGCCTTGTGGAGTGTGGACCCTCGCAACTCGTTGCCATCAGCAACACCTATATCCTTTGACGAGTTCGACTTACTGAAGTTCCATGTGATGGACACCTATGATCACTGTGCACCTGAGAAAGAATTCAGTCCACAACAGGAGGCATTTGCTTGGCACATACGTGAAATATTGATCAACCATGGCCAGTACTTCGCGCATCTCTCGGGACGACTTGGGGCACCAGAATCTGTCCTCATGATACCACTTACAAAAACTGAGCAGATACCCATGAGGTCAATGAAAATAAAGCAATCCTCAGTGGACGGAAATATTGAAGTTATGGAGAACTTACTTCGACAGGGTGGCCTGGGTGATCCAACAGATCCCGGGTTTGATACTAGCGGAGATGTCGACGTCTCCGATTTTGTACTCTTGATCCATGGGGAGCTTCTAATGAAGGAACACCTTGACACCGTGAGGGATTCCTGGCGGATTGAGGACACACCTAGAGATTGTTTTCAATATGTGGTCTTTGTCCCAGGGTTGTTCCATTACAAGATGGCATGTGTCGATGCGCTATGGAGGACATACCTTCAAAGCAAGGAAGGGCATAAGGATATCAATAGTACTTTTCAGCACGCTGGTATTTTGTGACCACAAGAAACAGGAATACTTACTACGAAGCCTGGATTCCGTCGAATGCATGATGTGGTACATCAAGAACTTTGGGCTGCTATCCTCAAGTGCTGGTGGACAGAGGCGTCTTCATGATCAGCGCTAACATGCCTAAAGGACTTTGCAGCCTCAAAACCTGAATGGGACCTGATAGTCGAAATATCAAGGGATATTGTTTGGAAGTATGTGGCGACGTCAAGTGGCTTGTCACAGTCGCGGGCAAGACCTGAAGCTGACAGGGATCAGCAGTATGAGAACCAGTGTCTCCGCAATAGAGATTACCTTCTATATGTCGACCTCTGCAATGCATTAAACAGCGGTGACATTGGATGTGTGGAAGCTTCCTTCCTTCTTTTTTTTTTTTTTTTTTTTAAACCATTTGTATTCTGGGGCAGTACAATAGTACAAGACTGGTCTCGTCTACTCTATGAACATAGACAAATTTGAGAATAGTGAGTGCCCCAAAACCCAAACCCTCGGCCTATCCCACACCCAACTCCGGCCCAACCCCGAACCCCCGACCCCTACTAGGACCACAAACTTGTTACCATAATCCCCGGCCCAATTCACGCATCCTCCAGGCCAGCCATCGACATCCTTGCAACACCCCTCAGCAGGAGACTAGGCTGTGGAAAGAAACGATCACATGGTGTGTCCAGATGAGAGTGGGTACGCCCACAGTGTCTTCAGGCAAAGAGGCAAAGGGAGGGAAAAAGAAAGAGTGAAGGAAAAGACTCTGAGAATGGAAGAGCATTGGAGGGAATGTGTTACGATTTCTGACTCCAATTCTGAACCCCCTTCACACTCTTATCTCTTATCTTACGATCGACTCTTCTTTCTTATCCACCGATTGACTCGTGACTCGTTTACGGTTAGGATCCGATCAGATTCAGGTCTCGGCCCTTATCTCGCACCTACCCCATGATCGTACCATTGGTAGGTTTTACGACTTTTGGAATCCGCTGACGACATCAGAGTCCCACGTGACTCCGTGGAAACTACTAGTATCTTTGATATGACTCATAGTACGATAAGCTCACTAGGACCCATATCCTAGGATTGCGTCATATGTTTGTTATAACCAAACACCATGTACTTGTATATAAGTCGTGTACTACCTAGCTTGTATGGTAGACTTGACTTCTTGTGTAATACTACACTCTCGTCTCACGAACCCAGAAACCTCTTTAACTCGCCCTTGTTGCGCTTGAGTCCACCGAACTTCGCTCACCCTTGTCGCGTTTGAGCTCTACTCCTCTATAACTACCAGACACCAGGAGTCTGTTAGTTCTTGTTCAACCCCACTTCGAGTCGCTTATCACGACTCACCACGAACTGTTACCCGAAGAACCCAGAAGTACCTGTCGTACTTAACGCTCCTGTAGTAGCGTTACAGAATGGATGGCCACCTCCCAGAGGAAAGCCGACAGTAAGCATAAAGCAAAGGAGTGGTAAAGGGCATGATGACCCTGCTGACAGGTGTGAGAAATGGAGATAGAGGGTGGGAGGAAGTCCACCCCAGAATGGTGAGGGAGGGAAAAAGAACTGGGCCCAGCCACCATGCGGCCTCCAGAAGCTGCGTCTTTGACAGCCATGGGAGTACAAGGTCCATCAATCCAAGGATGTCGGAGGAGGGGACAGTTGGCTTCTGCTGCATTTTGGGGTTTAGGGGGTTTCGGGTGTCGCGCCCCTACTACGCCCCATGGGAGGGTTTCAACTCCCGGTCGGCTCACAGAGTGCGTTCCATCAACCCAGCCCCTAGTCCACAGAGATGGCCCAGTCCAGCCAAGAAGGGGTCGCAGAGTGACAACAACTTTGAACCACATGATGGAGGATGGCCGGAACGATCCCCGAATTGCAGGAAAGGGTGAAGAGGAGGGTATTCAGAGTCCCCAAAGGAACCCTAGACCCAGTGGTAGTAAGAGGACAGTGAAGAGCCATCCAGATTGCTGCCGATGATGACAAAGGAAGGGGGCGAAGTGGGGATGAAGGCCCACTTCTGATGATGGCGATGAAGCCAGAGGTGGAGAATGGACGATGGTGAGGAAGTCCGAATGGAGCCAGTAACGGCGAGGGGGATAGTGAGGAGCATCAGTCAATGATGTCCCCGAAGGAGTGAGTGATGATTGCAGGCGACGATGAGGAAGCCCAATAGTTAGGAATGAGGGGGAGGAGGCCCACACCACCAGTGACAGCGATGACCCCAAGGGCCCCCAACAGACCCGGCCAGAGCACCAGAGCTCTAGGGAGATGATGGTGGTACAAGGTTAAGAAGGGATGAAGCTTCCTTCCTTCCCTGGATCTATATCTTCTGTGGCACAGGAAAACATAAATACGCTTCTCAATTGGCAAGGTTTATGAGGAACTTACATGACATATATCCTCCAGATTTGAGGTGAGCGCCGGCCATGTTGACTTAGTGCATAGGACACTCAACTGGTTGATGTAGCCGCATCATCCAGATGAATGCCCTATGCAATCCCACAGGAAAGCCAAACACTTTCCAACCTGCTGATTGGCTGGTAGAATGGAATAACCTGTATACAAAGGTGAGTCAATTCGCATCACATGTGACAGCATCTTGCTTTGCCAAAGGAAGGGTGGGAGAGCGCGCTGTTGATGCGAGAACATGCTGCCAAAGTCGTTCACAAAGGTGCGCTACTGATGGTAGCCCGAGAGTGAGCACGAGAACGTGCTATTGAAGGGAACATGAGAACATAGGGGCCCGTGGGACTGCTAGATGTTGGCGTACTGACCTAGACCCAGGTCATTTATGCCAGAAGCGGCCCAAATCGGAATATTGAATACATCTGCAAGCAGTCGCCTCTAATCGAGGTGTTCTAAAGCTGTCATGTTATCATCGAGACAGCATTCCAACTTACTTATCGCACTCTGAGACACGCACCACCAGACATGACGACGATGATCCAGAGGCTACGTGCGTACATGCAGTCTTCTGGCTTATGTGAATTCCATCGTGGAAGGACAGTGGAGTGGGAAATAACAGATTGTATTGTGAAGGGGATGCAAGTAGTACACGCTAAGAAAATTGTGCTACCTGTCGAAGAGGAGGCACGTGAGATCGAGGCTGTGGACTTGGAGGCTCACTGACCATAAACACATTCTCGTTTGGGCCTTGTGTATCTCCTGCGCGTGACTTGTATTTCGGACAGGTACAATTCAAAGCTGTAACATAGTCATAAGTAATGTCAACACAAACCAGTCGTGATGTACAACATACCTATGTGGGTGCCACTGCCACACGCACTACAGCGCCTTGTGCGTGTCGGTTTGGGGTCATGTGTGATGAACAGCATAGGTGGAATTCATACTCACAGTGGACAAAGGAGACTGTGGTGAGATAAGAATAGCGCAGGGTAAGCAACACAGAAGATCTTGCAGTAGAGCAGATAAGACATCTGATAACACAGAGTGAGAACTGTAATCATATTATAGGGAAGGGGAACTAACCTGATAACACAGAGTGAGAACTGTGGTATCAGGGCATACATGATATGCTACTTATACACTTTAGATACAATAGACCTTGTACTACAATAGAGGACAAGGGAAGCGTCATACAATAAGTAGAAGTACAATAAGCCCCTAATACAATAGTGGGCGAAACAAAGGGAGTGTACTTGGATAATAAGTACAAGGAATGTAAAGAACAAAGATATATCACAATAAGGATATAACAAAAGGAAAGTGTTAACGCGTACTACAATAACAAGTCCTTGTGATTGTTCTGTACATATGATGTCATAGATAAAGTAGTCCTAGATTGTAATGATCATAAAGATAATCTAATCTACATGAGTCCTGTATATCTAATCTATAGCAGTCCATTATCTGCATAAGTCTGTTGAGCCGCTAAGTGCGCACAGGTCACTTATCAACAACGTGAACTCGAGGGCCCATTGGGCGTTGAACTGTCGTCGGATGGTCGATGCATAGTAGAGGGCCCTGGTAGATTCTCGGCAGGCTGGAGAACGGGTCTTGAATATGTAGGGTCGATAGATGGGGAATGTTTCTTGATAATGTCGAGAAGATGTGTGCCCCAGCGATCGATATACCGCCAAGTCACTTGAGCATGGATGGAGGCGAGGTCGGAAACTTGCTTGAAATGGGCCAGCCCCACAAGACGTTCAAGTACGTCGTCAGTTATGATGAGCTGTGGTCTGAACATGGTGTCATTGCCAACCATGTTTGCAAGCTGGGTGCTCCGCCAATCTTGCAAGGCGGACTCAAGTCTCTTGTCTGCGTTGGTTAACTTGAACTGGCCCACTTTGAATTTGTTCAGGGCCCAAGTTTGTTTTGGGGCAGATGTCGTAGGGAGGGGTTAGATAAACGACCCAGGGTTGCAGGTACCGCAACACAATCGGGATGCCTTGACGACATAACGAGGGCAATCCTCGTCAAAGCACGCCATCGACAGAGACGCTGGCCGTGGGTCAAATCAGATCACAGACAAACATATTACATACACGTACCAGGGGTATTACCAAAGAACTCATTTGTTATCCCACGATGACAGACCCCTCATGGACACGCGTTGATATATGCTTCCATGGCGGCCGCCTCATAGTTCTGGTGTCGTTCCTCCTGAACGATCAACTTTCTCATTGCCCGTGGTACACCAGCACCCAACTCAAGGCCAGCAAGATTGCGTTGGTGGCGAGGTTTCTTGCACACGCACAGACCAACTCTCTTGTCTCCCATACGCACCTGCCCCTGCAATGTCACATTCTCGGTGTCTGATGTGTCCTGTAGCCGCCTTTTCTGAGCTTTATCTGTTCGCGATGCCGCCCTCTGTCCAGCTTGTATGCGGTGGTGGTCCATGTACTGCGGCTCAACGATGTAGACCCCCGTAGCCTCCTTAGAAGAGTCACGCGCCGCACGACCAAGACGCTGCCAAAGCATACACAGTGACTGTGTATATTTCCACTGGACAATGAGCTTAACATCGCGTAGGTCAAGACCCTGACGCCTATTCAGTGGCGTTTTTGGCAATAAGTGACCACACATACCATCCCAGCTGCGTCGGTGCAGAAGATCCCCCAGATCTCATGTGAGTGGAGTTTCTTGATCATTTCTGTCTGAAATTTTGTGCTCATACCAGAATGGAACCAGAGCAGATTGTCGACGAGTTCAGGGGGCGCTTGTGAACAGGCGAACTGACAAAGTCACTCAGTCTCTCTCCAGTCATTGCAAAAGACCATGAACAGTGGCGGTGGCGGATCACCATCAAACCTAAGCACCCTGAGAATGTCGTAGCATGAGTGCACAGGATCCAGCATCTCCAAGGTAAGCAAGTGAATATTCGGCCTGTCATTGCTAAGTCTTATCTCCCTAGTTTTATCCAGTCGCATCTGAAGAATAGACCTTATGTGGCCAAGAATATGAGATGGCAAAGTCGCAGACACCATGTGGAAGACAACGTGGTTGGGAAGTAGCCAACGTAGCCTCCCGACATCAGCATACTCCAGGTGGAACTCTCCTGACCATTGACTGATACAATGGGCCTCATCAAACACGAAACTGCGCAGTTTCTTGACAAATCTCATTGACTTCCACAGCTCAAGGAACTTCCAGTCAGTGAGAACGCACTTGGAACTTGTTATGATAACGCGGTACTTCAGGGACTCTATGTCCTGTTCGTTACAGTACTTAGTAGATAGGGACACTTGTGTAGTAAAGTTTTACCTTGAATGTAATTTCCGATGCCGATGCCATTGTGAGATTTATTGCTGAGATCGAAATGGCAGACAATTCCACAACATTTTTGTTGCCTAGGATGTTCAACGGTGTGATCACAATTGTGATCCCGTCCCCATTAAAAAGCAGTGGTATCCAGAAAGTCAAAGTTTTGCCAGACCCCGTAGGTGCCAGAGTCACCAAGTCCCTCTTCTCTAGCTGAGTTAGCGCAGCCTCGAGTTGCCATTTGCACGGAAAGAAGCCAAAGCAATCCTTTACAACTGCATGCATAGCCTCAAGAGACGGAAGTTCTCCAGTAGAAGCTTATGTATCCATCGTTTCCACATCCAGAGTAACTGGCAAAGTCTCCATACTTCGAGGCTGCTGCACGTGTTCACACGTACACACAGATATCGAGCACACAATAAATTAAATTAAGTAGTCCCAAAATGGACACACATGTCTACAATTAAAAATACCGAAACAGTGACAAAAGAGCACTATGCGTCATGCCCCAGGAAATGCCAACGCAAGTGTCCCCAGTCAGTGCGTAGCGTAACAAGGCGCTGAAGTTGGGATATAAAAGGAAGTTGGGTGTGGAAAAGCACACATGATTAAGAGCCTCTTACGCGGAGCATCGAATCGGGAAGGAGTCTGGCAACTGGGTTACACCTCCACCCTAACTGTCTCCAGAGGAGCTAAAAGTGATAATATCATCATAGACAGACGTGGCCTCAGGCTCATCGTAATCATCATTTACAAAAGTCATGCAATAGTGACAGATAAGTGATTGAGCAAGGGCGAAGCCTCACGCATTTCCAGCTTGTGCTTCCTCTCCGCTCACAGGCACTCAACAACCCGATCTAATGGTTGATCTGGGATTCCAAGAATAATTTTGGACAGAACTATGCTAGCAAAGAGAGTAACGGAATGAGTGGTGTGGACATCAGACATATCCAATATGAGTTCACGACAGAGTGATGCCATCTCCCCTATATCTTGCATCCACCTTTAACTGCCAACTCTACTTTAGTTGCCAATGCAGCCACAAGATACATTGTGAATGCATGGTGCAGGAACCTGAACACTGCATGAGGCCAGGCTCAACAATGGCGGAGGTGTTTGGTCGTGGAAATGGCACGTCCGGGCTGCCTGGATACTAGAGAGTGAGTGGAAAGCATGAGAGCAAGGAGGATCAGTGATTGAAGGATCAACATACTAACCACGAATGGGATGGGAGTATCGATTCGGTGAAATGAGGAATTGTCTTGTCAAGGTCATCCCTTTGAAATGACAGTTTTATAGTGATCAATTCATGCCCTAGCTAGACAATAGATATGAGCAGGGTGAAGAGGATGAGATCAAGGTAACACTGAGAGCAAATGCTGGGAATTGGTGATGAAGGAATCGAGTTTGCGGATAGATCCTGTCAACAAGGGATCCAGAACCAGTTAGTAGGGGGCGAGCACAGAAAGTTCAGGATTATATCCAGGGCTTACATTGTGGGATAACCATTCTTAAACACTTGAGAATTGGAAAGCGAACTTCAGGTTGTTGAGGTGACGATTTGTGCTGTTGGAGGGGAAGACACAAATTACAAATGGATCCCATTTCAATGACCACAACTAGGATGTTAGTGAGGGTGTTGGTAACACGCTGGGAAATGCTAACACACCACGCTTTGAACATGTGTATCAAATAGAAGAATGGTACGAAAACACACGACTATGGAAGTCTGTCCCAGCCCAAGTATGCATGCGGCAACAGGCCCGGGAACTGCTGGCCGGACAGCCGGTTGACCAGAGGCAGTTGTTGAGGTACAGCCAACATGGCACGAGGACAAGATTAATTAATGAGAGGGTTGCGGAGCATGCAGAGAGATGTCTCACTGCTTCAGGTGAAAATATTGTGTAGGGCGGTGCGAATATTGGAAGCATGGGGTCGAGGACAGCCTCTTTGGCGCTGTAGGGCACTGGGTCAGCACTGCAGCACTGGCCGGCTACTAGCGTACTAGCACTCATTGCAAGCCACGCTCCTACTGACAACCCTAGTCTCCACCATCGTCACATCAGTGATCCCCTTTGACCATCACCAACTTCTTTGACCTGCTACTGCATTCCGCCATCTGATCACCAACAACTTTTTGGGTACACCCCCATTATCGAAGTCGTGCACGCGTTCCATAGCACGCAAAAACAATTGCTCACTGCGCCAGGCCAAGCCACAAGTAGAAGTCACCAAGTGAGTTGAACTTCACAAGTCCGTCAGACTCACAGCCTCCACCTATTGTCATTGTCGTCTTGTTCATCTCAGCCTCATCGATGTCTAGTTCCGACACCCCAAACTCTTCCCTCAGTCCTTTTAATGCCATCTCGCTACTATTCTAAGTCTCGCTTGCTCTCACTTGGTCTCATCTCTCATGCCTTTGTCATCGGTTCCCTCACGCCACTGCTCAGTGCTCAGTGCTCAGTCTCCTCACTCGCCACTACACAGCCCCGTCTCCGCCCAACCACCCGTTCGGCCTCCACTTGAGTGTGACTCCGCCCAAGCTCGAGCTCCGGATACCGCACAACTCAATGCTCCGTGCTTTCCTGATCCCTCCCCATACTTGCTACCTCGTCAACTTCTCCCCTTTCTTGTTCTAGTGTATAACCTACTTTCATCACTCTCCCACACTTCGCTTGTATCCAGTCCGCCACCGAACTCACGTACACGCTACATAACACGCACAATGGAGCCAACCTTTCTCACGCGCAATCTCGACGAACATGAGGGAGAAAGAAACATGAGGTCTGATTCTATACACACACGCTGCCGGACGAGGAGTAAGTGAGAAACAGTCAAGGAGCAGATGAAAAGTGACACCACGGGCGTGATCGCGCGTCGAACGCTTGCGACAATTGGGTAGAATGGTGCGTCGGGTCAGTACTGAAAGATGAAGGGGAAGGAAGACACCTCTCAGACTTGTTGAGCGTCTTGATCATATGGAGACCTCCCTTCGGCGGACGACGACGGGTTCACTCTCATTTAGTTAAAACTTGAACGTGGCGGGTTTTTACAGCTTGCAGACGGATTAATAGTGCTCACCACGCCAGACACTTGGCCCAGGCCCATCCCGGCTGTAGACTGCTGGCAAATCATTGTGCTTCGCCAACAGGTGTGGTACACCACTAGACGGGCCGACGGTGCTGATCTCGTTCAGCGTCATCCCTCAACTTCCGCTGCCCATCGATCGTGTTTGGGCCACCGACCCCTCGTCTTCCTAAGAAGACGAAAAGCGAAAATGGCCCACAGACCGTTGGCATTGCTTGGGGAGTGACTTCACGCAACAGAGACGAGTAGAAGAGGTGGTGATATTCTGTGACAGGTTGTGGGCCATAAATATACGCCGGTCAGTAGCTAGTAAGCACAGTAGAGGGCAGTAGAAAAAGTAGAGAATATCGTTGTGGAAAACACCGAATGCAGAGGAACACGATCACTGTCAGCGAACGCAAAGTGGAAACAGTAGAACGTAGAAGCGTCATAAGAGAGAAATTGTAAGCCAAACAGGAGGGAAGCGAGTGTAAAAGCTATACGAGATCATAAAAGAAGACAAAATAAAATGATCTGAGGTCAAAGGAATGTCGGCAAGGGGAAATACCAAAGACGAAGTACCGTACGTAATGAGACCGACATCGAGAATGACGATGCGCACTGCTACGGACAGGCAGTAAGCACGAAAGCCGTATTCCAACAAACCCGAGTACTCACAGATAATCCCCGCTCATGCCCCGTAATGAACAAAATTCACCCACCTCTCCAGGGTGATCCGCTTCTTCCTCCGTAGCTTCTTCACCGCCACCCGGAGCGCTTTCGCAGACCTTTCGTAATATGGCACACCTTGCACTCGTCTCGAATTCAAGAACAACGCCTTGTAAAAATGTTCCGCCAGGTCCAGACCATCTTCGTCAACCATTGCCCACATCGTCCCGACAACACTACGGAACCCGCAGTACTGTACTGCAGCTGCGAGGTGAAGTACCTCATCGGTGATGCTTTCCTCAGTCACTTCAGCCGTGTGACATGCAGAGAGAAATGCGAATTCGGCAGTGGGCAGACGCGAGCGCACAATCTCGAGTAGCGTCAGGCGCTCACCTCCGTGAAGCTCGAATCCTGCCTCGAATGGATTGCCAGCCTCCAGTGTACCATGACACGCGAAGTGAACAAATTGGTGGTGATGAAAACCATCGATGACCGCAGCAGGCGTCGCCGCTTTTGAGACGAGACTTGTCACCTTGATATCGAGAGCCTCGACAACTTGGATCTCGCCTCCAACAGTTGGAAGAGATGGGTCAGGCTGCGCTACAAGAAGTAAGGAAGGTCGACCCAAAGATCGTGAACCGGAATCACGATTACGAGATTGGATGAGGGCAGATAGTGTCGGGGTATAGGAACAGATGTAGAGATCCAAGAAATAGCGCGTCTCACCATCATCGGATGGGATTGGACCCATAGCGTGGAGAGGAAGGGAATAAAACACGGACGTCGGGCACCACCAGATCCGGGACTGTTCTGGTACTTTCAGCAGACGGAGTCTGTCGATGACGGGTTTGCCAACAAGGCTTGTAGAGTTCCGCGAGAACGGATGCGAGGGTTCGATCGTAATCACCTGAATCGAGCCCGGATTTGAGTCGCGAGTCCAGTAACTTGTCCTTTAGTGCTCTCGCACGGTTGTAGAAATCACGAGGGGTCGGGATGAGGGAGGGAGATGTGTCGGGAAGAAGGATTAGAATGTCGGAGCGCCATATGGAGTGGTTTATTATAATCACAGGACCAGACGAGGCGGCTGAACGGAGTGTGTCGAATGACAGAGATGTTAGAAAGCTGTCGAATCCCGGCAAGGCTTGAATTTGCGAAATGAGGTTGTCGCGTTCCTTCAAAAGTCGACGCTGCTTCAGCAGGAGACGCCCGAATGGGTCCACCGCTCTGAGGTCATCGGCTCCGCCATCATCCACGTTTAATCCGTGGCTCGGCGGGATGGACTTGGTGAGCTCCTCAAGGTCTTGGTTGACCACTGCAAACTTGTGTCCCAACTGTGGGTCTGCCTCGAGAAGCTGATCAACTGAGATACGAAGGTGACGCATCTCTGACCAAAGTAAGGCTCTCCCTCTTTCAAGAGTCTCGACCGCTTTCCTCGAGTTGATACAGGTCGACCTGATACGAGGCATAGTCCAGCGGCATGCTATGAGTGCGGTGAGACGTGGCGAGAGTAGCATGCTGTAACTGTAGAGTTGGTGCAAATAGCAGGGTGTCTTGCATCAACGAGATAGCGCTCTCGTATGCTGTGGAGACGGACGGGTGTTGGGTACGTCGTGCGGAAAATGCCCACGCGCATGCAAACTGGAATCGATTGGGCAAGGTCGCATATTTGTCGTTCGCGAGCTGTGAGATTAGTTTCATCAGGTCACTCTGGTCTTGCGTACGGTGACCCGGAAAGTATGTGCAGCGGGTGAACAAAGACTGGACAAGGCGACCAAGTGCCAAGGAGGGTAGGGCGTAGACCGATGGACGCTCTAAAACTTGACGGTGTGTGCTGATTGACTCATTAAGGTACTCGATCTTCTTTGTGCGCTTGAATGCTTCAAAGAGAATGTCGCCGAATGATAGGAAATTGCACGATGTAAATAGATTTCTTGGAGCAGAAGCAACTGCGCTTCGGCCCAATTCGATAGCTTCGTCGATCTCCGTTATGTCGCCATTGCGGATCCCAGAGAGAAGTCCTTCGAGGAGATCCAGCACCTTCTCCCACTGACCGATTTCTGGGTTGCCTTTGAGCTCCTTCATAGGTCGCACTGGCACTGGTTGAGATAACGGTAAAATGCTGGTCGATGCTTCCGGGCCTTCAATGGAACCAAAGTAACCGAAGCGCTGCTCCACGGCCATTGTCGCATAACGATCTATCTTAGAAGATAGGCCGGGAATTGCACGAACGCGATATATTGCCTCCTCTGTATATTCAGGGGTCTTGCGTGTGACCGATCGGAGCATCGCTAGTGTTGTCACGGTGTCTTGAATATAGGCTACGAATTCACCCTGACTGTCTCCGGCGGAACTGGAAGTGATAATTTCATCAAAGATAGAAGCAGCCTCCTCATAATCGTCATTCACATAAGTCATCAAATAGCGATCGGCAAGAGAAAAAGCAAGGGCAAGCCGAGCCTCGAGCAGATCCGGCTTGTGCTTTCTCACCAGTCGCAAGCACTCGATAACTTGATTCGGCGGATCAGTTGCCAAGGGGTTCATTGTGGATTTGACCACCCCAACAAAGTGAGTGATGGGGCCAATGGTGTCGCTATCGGACGCATCCATGAGTTCGCGGCAGAGAACTGCCATCTCCTCAACGTCCTGCGTCACGTTTCCAGCTCCTAACTTCACTTGAAATGCCAGCGCATCCACGAGAATTGTCGTGACTCTATGGCGCGGGACGCAGAACGGTGGGTGAGGCTGGTCTCGAAGATGGCGGAGATATTTGACTGCGTAAACGACATCTTCGGGCTGGTTGGACACTTTCGGGCGCTTGAGAAGTGCAAAAGCGAGGTGGAACAAAGCTGTAAGGATCAGTCGACCGTTTTCTAGCCACGAACGGGGTGTGAGGAGTAGTGATTCGGTGAAATGAAGAATTGCCTTGTCGAGATCTTCCCTTTGATTGGACCGCATGTGTCGCAGGAGTCGTAACATAGCCAAGTAAAAAACAGTGAGGTGGCGACGAGGATCAAATCGAGATGATATAGAGAGATTATGCTCAGACTGAGTGATCTTGGAATCAATTTCGTGGATGGATCCTGTAAATGATTAGTTGAGACACAGTTGGTACGGGACGGGCCCGGAGAGGCCGAGAGGGTATCGGGGACTTACTTAGTTTGTCAGTCATGCTTATGCACTCAAAAATCGGGACGTCAAGTGCGGCGATGAGTTAGGCTATTGGGGGCGAAATATGATGCGAGCCACAAGTGGGTCCCTTTACGAACGACAAGGGTTTGGGTATTTGTAACACGGTGGAACACACCACGCCTAGAACATGTGTATCAAATAAAAGAATGGTACAGAGTAAGACGTACAGGAAGCGCAGCCAATATTCTCACATGGCTATTGGCGTCTGTCTCCGAGTTGGCCGGCAACGTAGTAATAGGCAGGGACTGCTACAACAGACAACACCAACCTGACAATCAGGAGGTCGACCAGAGGCGGTGGCCACCGTGCATCAAACATTACACAAGGACGAGGTTAATGTTAATTCATGAACGGAGCAGGGGAATCACTGGCAGAACCGCAGGAGGCTTTGCCGTGCCGGAGCCGTTAGCCATTCGCCGCGAATTTTGCCTCATTCGCCCCCGGTGTCAACTAACCCTTGGTCTCTGCCATCGTCAAATCGTCCCCTTGACCATCCCACCTCTTTGACCTTTCACCGTGATCCACACTTAATCGTCAATAATTCTTCACTCTTCAAGTCATCTAGGACGAGGGCGTGATTTCGTTCAAAATTCGTTGTACGTCCCGTTCTACCTTGTGAAATAATAACACGCACTCTCGACTACAAACGCCGGGTGCCATACCATGCCATTATCACACCTTTTCCTGCCCTCTTCCTCATTCCTCATGCTTTTCTCTCCTTTATTTCCATGAAGCTGTCTTGATTCGTCTCGCGTTGCCGTGTCGTCGTCACCGGTCCCCACTCAGCCCCTTCCCAACATTTTCTGTGTCAATACCTCTACCTACAGACTCAGGTATTTGTAGCTTACTTTATCAGAATATATCCGCTCCTCGTCGCCGCTTCTTTCCTTCTCCTTGTGTGATCCTCTCACTGGGCAAGGCCAAGCCCAAGCAGAGGCCACCCAGCAAAATGACCTGGCAACCTCTTAGACTCGAAGTTTTCGCCCATCGCCCTCGTCGTCTCGTTCTCCCAAACCTCATCAGTGTTTTTCTCGTCCTAGTTCTGCCACCCTCGACGCTTGCGTTAGTCCTTTCAACGCCGTCTCGCTATTATCGTAAGTCTCACTTGTTCTCACTTGGTCTCATGTTACGCCTGTTGCCATCGGTTCCCACATGCCAATGCTCAGCCTCCCAACTCACCGTCTCACAGTTCCGTTTCTTGTATCATCCATTTGGCCTCGCCTGAGTATTACCTCGCCCAAGCTTCGAGCGCCAGATGCCATGTGATTCATCGCTCCACGCCTTCCTGATTCCTGTATTTACTCGCTGCCCTTTCCGCTTCTCTCTCCACCCTTCTTGTATCCATCCCTCCTATAACCGGACCCACGTGCGCGGCGCATAGCATATACAATGGATCCTACCCGTCTCACGCGCAATACACGATAAACATGAGAGAGAAAGAAATCTTGAGCCCACTCGCTGCCGGACAAGGAGTAAGAAAGAAACAGTTGATGAGAAAATGAAACACGACACGGCGTGCGTCATCGCGCCTCAAACGCCCGCATCGACCGGGTGGGACGATGCACCGATACTGTACTGAAAGATAAAGGGGGAAGGAGGACGCATCACTCAGACTTGTTGGACGTTTGGACTATATGGAGCCTTCCTATTGCGGACGACGACGGGTTCGCTCCGTTTAGTAGGCCCTCGGGTATGTCGGGCTCGTACTGCTCTTGTTGCTGCCGTTCGCACTGTATGTCCTCCCTCAAGCCGTTAACGAGAGTTTGTGTGACTGCTTGGAACCACACCAATCATTCGCTCATTATGATGTTCGAGAATGAGTGAGTAGATGAGCAGTTCTGCGGTAAGTAGGTGGACACTTGCGTCGATGCACAGAGCAAGAAGCATGTTGAATGAGACGAAGTGACGGCCTCCCTCGATCTGAAGCGTTTCACGCCGAACGCAGTGTAGGCCGATATGAGGCGTAACCCAAGGGCATCCGATGGGAGGTCTCAAACTTAAGCGCTTAAGCGTTGCAATAAATATTGGTGTGCTGTAGCACCAAGCTAACTGACCCTTCGCGACACCCGACCTTTTGTGTGAGTTAAACTGATTCAAAAAGAATGTCGCTGAATACTTTGAAAACAGAAAACGCAGATGGATTGCTCGAATCAGTTGGCACACGTTTAGCCTGGCTAGTTTCGATAGCTTCTTCGATGTCCATTGTGTCATTATTGCGATTCCCGAAGAGACTTCCCCCAAGGAGCTTCATCGAGCTTCATATACGCTATCCTCCTCCCGTGTGTCACCGTACTATAATCAAACTACCGGCCAGCGATCTGCAAACCTCTGGTTATTCATCGAGACGCTCGGGTGGGCGACCAACACTGATAAGATCGTCGTGCAGTAGTTATTGTTCCCTCCCCTCCTTCCTCTTGCGAAGGCACTGGCAGTAGCACTGGCACTCTTAGCCACGCAAGGCACGTCACGAGTCCCTCAAGCACGTAAGAACCAAGAGATCTACCGACACCATATACAAACACCTGCTCATTCCTCCGGGGGCCGGAGTTCGTCGTTCAGCCCAGGGAGAGGGCGGAGTCATGGAACGTTTCGGAGGTGGTTGAGGAGCGATAGGAGCTACCCGTATACTACCTGCCTCCCCGGTGACAAAAGATCATTGACATTCTTGACTGCCCAGTCGTGAGGAGTTGATTTCCTGTATTGGAGCTACAGAACCATACCTGCAAACCCCCGTTCCCTAGTTCATATGTTCGTATATGCGACAGTCGGCAGTAGTCCTGCAGGGGCTCAACGCCAAACGTAGTAAGGGCGACGAAGACTTCGTCTTTATGCCCCACATAATACTCCTGTACGAAGACGTGTTGCATCTGTCAAGGGGACAAGTGGCATGATTGCTATGTGCACGCCGATGTGCTCGAGCCACAAGATCATGATGTAGACGAACCTTGATGAGCGTGCGCTTCATCCACCTCAAGCTGAATTGCAGCAGCATGTGCGGGGCGGAGTATCAGCGTAATCATCAAGAAGAGATTGCATGAAACGAGCGAGGCTCGAAGCGTTGCGGGCGATTCAGGACATGCCAGTGCTTGTGTAGTCCATGCTGTGGCCCCTGTTCGCAGCGACTGACATGTACTGACACGTCACCCTCCCGCAAAGAGATGTGCGTTATGACATTTTATCAATCCGATAATTACTTCACAAGGTACCTTTACTTTGATACCTCTGCGATTGGGCACTCTCTGCCACTGCAGTTCATCAGGCCGACATCGCCATCAGGGAAAACCTCCCGCGCTAACGAGTGATAACCAGACACTAATCTACCAATACCCGACTAAGAGGGGTAATGAACTAGTAATTCACGCTAAGAACAAATAACCACTAGCGCCTGGAGCGGTCAACAATGTATCACTAACTAATTTACCACCAATTTACTACCGATTATCTACAGAAATAACAAATAGATGTCCCGATTACTAGAGGGATTTATGTAAAAGGTATCGCATAACTCCAATACCGAAAATGTGTTCTGTTCCAGAGTGTCCTGCGCAAAACAGGGAAATAAATGTACACTAGAGAGGATTGAGTCTACAGGGATGATGCTGGCAAGGCGCCGACCATTTTGGGATAACCTAGATACCCTGTGGAGAAGATTATTGCTGTCGGATGTGGTAGGAATGGGCGAAAACCATTCTACGTATGCGAGATGTGTTGGAGGGGTGATGTTTGAAGACGGGAAGACCTGGGGAATCACCTTGCTTGGTAGTTGAAATACCAATCGGACCTGTGCTATTCGGAGTCCTGAGTGGTGGTTAGATGGGTTGTGACACCAATTTGGCACAAACATACCCTTGTTCCTGTGTGTGCCAACTTGGGTTCCACCGTCGACAATAACTGTGTCGAAACGTGATGGTATCAGGCGACCACGCGCATCCCTTTGGTCCGGCCAGACATGTATAGAGTCGACAATTTCGGATTCACAAGTCGAGACAAACTTGATCTTGTGGAACACAGGGACCGAACGGAAAGGCAGCAGAGTGTCTTCTGCCAGAGCTTTCAATGCCATCACAGAGGCTTGAGGGTGATTGATCCAAGCAATAAAGTCGGCGAGTGCATCCTGAAAGTCTAAGGCTCTGTATTTGTCAGCAATGTCATTGAAGGAAACAGCCTTCAGAGACGGATTTCAGGACATTTGGACGGATCGCGGAACTGGTTTTAGGGGTCCAATTAGCTTCGAATATTGACTTGGAATACTTTCTTGTTGGGCCCGCTGCTGCCATGTGACAAATGATGCATGCTGTTGTATCTTCTTGTGGTGCTCTAGCCATGAGGTCATCTGAGGGTACTCATCCTTATGGTTCGTTGCGTGGTAAGCATCCTTAGTGAAGTCGATATGGAGCTGCTCAGTTTGCTCCGTGTTGTAATTGTCTGTCGTTCCAAATAGAGTAATTGATGATTTGTAATGCAAGAGGCCGTGGACCTTGGGGATATTGAAGTGTTCGCGAATGCCGAGATCAACAAATACCTCCTTATTGTCGTGAAATCGAGCTAGGGACTCCTCAAGGTGAAGTAATGTGTCAGTTGTGTGCGATGGAAGTTGGGCAAGATACAGGAAATCGAGTAGCATGTGTATGGTCCTAATAATCCGTGAAGGGGCTTCTCCGGAAGGGAGTGGAAGGTCGACAATGAGTCCAAGGAGTATCCAGCACATCTGTTGTGTTCAA
>WTXK01000732.1:0-20887 GCA_025769895.1 Lactarius psammicola
TGTCCATAAAGGACTGCAATACCGGACTCGAGCTCTTTGATGCGTTGTTCGAGGCGCTGCTGGTCTTGCGTCAACGCCCGATATCGACGGACTTCGGCTATGATGTGTCATGGACGCGTATTATTTTCCCTATTTTTCTGTATTTTTACGGATTTATTTGGGCAAGATATAAGCGGCCAAAGTACTTAAGTTCCTTATCATTAGATATGATAAGATGGTTAGTCACATGATGCCAACATGTGCAACTTTGGGTCACGTGATTGTGGGATACATCATGTGATGTTATTTGACTGTGAGATAGTCTTGCCGTTCTTGGACTTCTATTGTTATAGATAACAATAGCGCATGTGCTTGTTCTGATTGGCTAGAACTCTGTAGAATACAATGGAACGCTTACTATAGTAGTATTACGCGTTGTATTAAGATTTACTCAGCAGATAAGAAGGCCGCGTCATCAAGTAGTCATAGCCGCTTAGTGTGCATCAGTCAGCACAATAGATAAGGGCTAATAATAGAATCGACGCGTCAGCGCTGTAGTCATATAGCATTACTCAGTAGTTAGTAATCGACTAAGCGCAGTAGTATATAAGACTTGCTGTAGCCTCCTGAGTAGAACCAACTTGTCCTCTTGGTTCCTACTCAGGTGCGCAATCCTCCCTTGTATTCTTTACTTTCCTTCCAATCCAACTTGTCCTCTTGGTTCCTACTCAGCCTGTCGCCGCGTGAACTTAGCCTTTAACCTTGTATAAAGGTTTCTAAGTTGTGCTTACCTCCGCGTCGTCTACAGGTTCGTGGCGTGATTTATCTCCGCCATAGGCTTGCGTATCCAACCTCGGCTTGTTCAGATCTTCAAATCTTTTTGTCTTTTACTTCAAGTTGTAGCCGATTGGACTCCGCTACATGATGGACTTATCTTTTAGTGCCTGAAGACACTGGTCCATCACGGGCTGACGGGGATGTCCCCACTCGATCTTCTTCAATTCTTCTTCGGTGTATTTGGGGGGTCTAGGCAGGACGGCCCGTGGTGATGCATAGAACGGGGACACATAGACCCCGGTCCGTACGGTCCGTTCCCATCAGTATGATGGGGTCGTCGCTCTCGATGAATTGGTACCAGAGCGCTGGTCTGGTGACTCCTTGAATGGTAATGGGAGCGGGAATATAGTCGCTCCCCGCATTGCGTGTCCACCCCACCAGTACCTTCGCCTCGAACGGCTGTTTGAGCGGATCTTCTACGGGTTCCCGCCACTTGTTGCGCATGATGGGTTCCCCATTGGTGGTAGCAGCAAATGGGGTGTCATTGGGTAAGTGTTCGAACCGTCCGTAGGTGATGTGGGGATGCTCAGCTGGGTAAAGGTCCGTTTCCCGATCTATCGTCCTGAATTCTTGAGCCGCCGCTCGCGCAGCTGCTTTATTTTGGCGCGCCTCTTCAACAGCTTCTCGCGTCTCGCGGTGCTTGCGGCGTCGAGTTGCTCTTTCGTCCATGCTTGCGCCGTGTGCCACCACAACTGCGCCGGCCTCTTCACGGTTGGCCGGAAGGCGGATTCGTACTGGTATAGGTTCGGAGTCGCTCGTATCTTCTCCCATGACGAGAGGGTTGTCGTAAGTTCCAGGGCGACGCTCCTCCTCGTCAGGAACGTCCCGCACTGTAAGCAACCGGGGCTGTAGTGCACTTTCGGACAGTGTTGCCTGCGCAGGCCCGGGGAAGGCGCGCTCCACAGCGGCGAGTTCGTCTCTGGTAATTGGGGCAACCACCGTACCCTCGTCTTCTGCAGTTGCATGGACCACAGCGGCTCCTTCTCCGGCGCTGTGGTCGTCGTTGTTGCTGTCGTCGTTTGTCTCCCATCCAAGGGCGGCGGTGTTGCCGGTTTCGTGGACCCGTTGGAGTCGTCGTCGGGCCTCGGGAAGGGTGATGAGTCCCTCCAATAGCTCGGCAGAGAACACTTCTTCAGCGGTTTTAGTGGCATAGTACGAAAAGTCCATGGGGTTTGGGTGAGGAGTAAGATAGGGAGTGGATGGTAAGGAATGGGACGACTCAGCCGATGTCAAAGTCCTTATATGTATCCTTGGGTTGGAGTTTCGTTTCTTGAACTCCGCTATCTTATTGTCGGCAAAGATATCGGTTTCGTTGACCCACTGGTTCTCCACGTCTGGATACCCAAGCCACTTGACCAAGTATTGCCTAGTGCGTCTTCTGCCGAATAGCCGAGTGTCCAAAACCTTCTTGACTTCATATTCTTCTTCTCCTTCTACAAGATCCGGTGGCGGACGTGTGAAGTTTGGTCCGTGAATGGTGGTCTCTCGATAAGGCGTGAGAAGATCGATGTGGAATACCGGGTGGATCTTCCATTGAGCCGGTAGTTTTAGACGATAGGAGTATGGCGACATCACCTGGTCAACTGCAAAAGGTCCGTGCCTTTTTGCCGCTAACTTTGCGCTTGGCTGGCTAGTTTTGAGGTTGCGCCCATCTAACCATACTTGGTCGCCAATCTTGAACTTGGGCGTATCTTTATGCTTGACCCATAAGGTTTGGGCCTTCGTTATCAGTGACTGCGCTTCTCGTCGGGCTTCTTTCAGTTGCTCCATACGTGTCGTTATCTGAGGTATAGGTGATGGCTTATCCATCCAATCAGCGCGAGGGTGATATCCCATGAGAAGTTCGAAAGGGGACTTCCTTGTTATCTCGTGGGGCCACGAGTTGTGCGCGAATTCCGCTATTGGTAGATAGTGGAGCCAGTCCTTCTGATGGTAATCGACCTGAAAGCGCAGATATTGTTCAAGCCACTGATTGGTCCGTTCTGATTGGCCATCTGTCCTCGGGTGGTAGGCTGACGAGATATTTTGCTCGATCCCCAGTTGTCGGCATAGCTCTCTTGCAAACCGGGACGCGAACCGGGGATCCCTGTCTGATATAATTTTAGCGGGGAGTCCATAGCGAGCAAAGACGTGCTTAGCATATAGCTGAGCGGTTTCTTCTGCCGATACGTCTTCGCAGCAGGGTATGAACACTGCCGCTTTCGTGCAGTTGTGGTCTGTGACTGTCAGAATTGAATCGTACCCGCCAGATGACGGCAGTTTCATGATAAAGTCCATCGCTACCACTTCAAATGGTTTGGCCTCCGGTTTAGGGAGTATTGGTTGTAGGGGTGCTCGAATTGGTCGTGTATTGACCTTGTTTTGCTGACATTCCGTGCAACCTTTGACATACTCCACAATATCCTTGGTCATTCCCGGCCAGAAGTATCGTCTAGCCACAAGCATGCCAGTTTTTGTCATGCCCGGGTGTCCGTATACTGGGGGTCGGTGGTGAGCGTCAATTATTTCTCGTTTTTCAAGTACTCCCCCGGTTACCACGCATCTCCCTTCTTTGAGCCACACCCCGTCAATTTTCATGAGTCGATGCGTGTTCACCCAGTGTTGTATCTGGGCCTCGTCTTGATCGTATCCTGGTCCTGGAGGTTCTATTAGGGTCGTAGCCATCGTTCGCAAGAACATGTGATCTGGGAGCACTACAACGTCCTGGTTATCGTTGTCACCGGTATCGTAGTCGCTCCTCCGGGAAAGGGCGTCGGCGCGCCCGTTCGCGCGTCCTGCAACGTGTTTAATCTTGATCAGGTATTCGGATAATTCGACTACTTCCCTTGCTATCCGTCTGTTGATGTTTTGGGGGCTCCGCCAGTACAGCAGGTTTGCGTGGTCCAAGTGGACGATGATGTTGTGCGGGGATCCTGCCAATAAGGGTTTCCAATGTTTGAGCGCTTCTACTATTGCGAGGAGTTCGAGATCGTAGACGTGATAGTTCCGTTGAGCTGGATCTAGTGTCTTGGAAAAGTACCCGATTGGGTGTTTCTTGCCGTCGTCTTTCCTTTGTAGAAGGACTCCTCCTATTGCGTACCCGGATGCGTCTACCTCGAGTTCGAATTGGTCTGTTAGTACTGGGTGGGCTAGTATTGGCTCCTGCGTGACCCGTGTTTTGAGGGTTTCAAACGCATTTTGTTGGTCCGATCCCCACTTCCATTCCTCGTTTTTCCTCGTAAGCATGTTTAGTGGTCGTGCGTGATGGGCGAAACCTTTAATGAAGGCACGATAAAAATTGCAAAAACCGAGGAACGAACGGACATCCTTAACGGTTTTAGGGGTCGGCCAATCGCGGATGCCCGCAATTTTTGCTGGGTCCATGCGAGTCACCCCCTTTTCAAGGATTACCCCCAGGTAATCCATGGAGGAGGCATGGAAGACACATTTCTCGGGTTTGAAATAGAGGTCATGGTCGAGAGCGACTTGGAGAACGTCGCTAACCGCGGCAATATGGCCATCAAGTCCGGTGCAGGAGGCAATGCCAATGTCGTCCATATAGACGCGAATGGTGGTGCCTAAAGGCTCGTGTTTTAGTATGACGTCGCGGAAGATGAAGTTCATCATTGTTTGGAATGTCGCCGGGGAGTTGGTAAGCCCGAAGTACATGACCGTAGGCTCGAAGAGTCCGTATCGCGTTTTAAACGCTGCTTTTTCTTTGTCACCCTCCTTGATGCAGACATTGTTGTACCCCCAACGAATATCCAAATTGGTGTAGATGTCGGCGTTGCTCAGGTCCGTAATGAGATCGGAGATAAGGGGAAGAGGGTATTGGTTGCGTACGGTGACGTCATTAAGCTTTCAGTAGTCCTGTACCGGTCTCAGCTTTCCGTCCTTCTTTTTGACGAAGAAGAAGGGTGACGCGTAAGGGGATTTGGACGGTCGTATGTACCCTTTGCTGAGCTCGTCGTTTAAAAACTTTTGAAGTGCTTCGTCTTCGGCTCTCGTGAGCGGGTAGACTTTGCAGTCTAACGCCACTGGCGCATTTGGTTTTAGTTCGATAGCGTGGTCCCATACGCGTTTTGGGGGAAACCGATGCGATTCCTCTTCACTGAAGACCTTCGCAAATCGTTCGTATTGGGGTGGTATGACGGCCGCTTTTGTGTATTGTTGTGCTTGGATTGCAAGTTCTGTCGCTGTGGTCCGGAGACTGCATTGCTCTTCCAGCTGTTCTACGATGCGATCTCGTTCTTCGCCTGTTAATCCTGTGATAGCGGCGCCAATAACCGGTTGACGTGTGATGCAGGGGTTTACGGACCGAATCACAATGGGTAACATTTCTTCATTTATAGTGGCATATTTCCATGTGAATTTTGGTTCAAACATGGCCAGCCATGGGTATCCGAGCACTACGTCTTCATTCCCAATATCCATTATGAGGAACCTCATTTCCTTGTGGATTCCTTTAGTGCATACGTCGAGGTCCACGTAATGAGTGATGGACCCCCCTTTGTTTTCCGTGTTGTCAATATTCCATATTTTTCGTGGCTTCTCCAGGGGAACCAGCCCCAGACCCATTCGTTTCGCGAATTTGTGGTTTATGAAGCAGTCGGTGGCTCCACTGTCCACTAGTGCTTGTATGTTGGCCTTTGCGTGATGTGTGCGAGTCGAAATCGGGACATGCATAGATCGAAAACGCGTAGTTACTATTACAACATCACAAGAATGTATTGCCCTCACCCAGGCCGCCGGGTTCAGGCGCTTGAAAAATCCTCTCTCTCCCATATCCCTTTCATGACCAGTTCTTGAGTTTCGTCGCTCTTGTTAGCGATCGTTTGAAGTACTTGCGCCGCTTCTTGTTGTGGTGATAAGTTCGTCGCAGCGCGTATTTGCGCAGGTGGTGGCTGATTCTGTCGTGGCTTCCGGGGCTGTGTACAGTCGCGACTGAAATGTCCGTATCGCTGACAATTATAACATTGTACTCCCCTGGTGTCACGGGGTTGTCCCCCTTGTCGCTGGACGTACCCCCCCCTGGGTACGTATCGTCCCCTTGATCCTTGAGTATATGGTCGGAAACTTGGATCGTTGGGGCTCATGTCTTCGGATCCTGCGACCGCCGCGACGCTGCTATCGACCTCTCCTCCTCTTGCTCGGGCCCGGGCAGACGTATCCATCGCATCGGGGTGTGTGAGGTGGGGAGGCGGAAAGTACCCTCCTCGGTTCCTGGAGCGGTTCCGGTATTTCTTCAGGTTCTTCTTGCCTTCATTGAAGTGGTTTTGCAGGTGAATGTACTGTTCCTGCCTCTTGAGGAGTGCTGTCTTCCACCCTTCATAGCTTTGCGGGTTGTCAAGTGTGTAACATTGTTCGTACAGTTTGCGTGGGAGCCCCTTGGTGAACACGTTGATCACCATGGGTGAGTCTGCACGGTAGCCAGCACGCCGCACTAATTCCTCGAATCTGGACACGTACTTGTCGATATCCGTTCCTTGCATATATATCCCCTCTTGCAGCATCGTTCGCGCTTGTTCTTGTTCCATTGTATTCGTGAATCGGCGTTTGAAGCTTCGATATACAGCTTCCCATATCCTTTCATCGTCTTCTCGTATCCCGTTTGCGATTTGCAACGTCAACCACCTTGTGTGGGTGGTGATCCACTCGTTGAGATCATCCCCTTCCAGGAACGTGAGGAAGAGGATCGCGCGTGAATAAGCTTCGTGCATGGTCTGCGTATGGCGATTCATGCCCCTATACAATTCCCATTTAGTGAGGAAGGTTTCAGTGGCTTTTCTGTCTCCACGGAAGATAGGAGGAGGCTGTCCTTGTAGTTTGTTATAGTCTCCTCTTCCATTAGGGTCTACTCCTTGTGGACCCCCTCCTCCACCTCCGCCACCACCTCCACCACCACCTCCACCTCCCGGTGGTGGTCTTGGTGGTACGCCTCCTGGGTATCGTCCGGGAGGTCCGCCACCTCGAGGGATGTTGGCGGGTATTCCTTCGCCTCCAACACGCTGTCTTGCCAGATAACTCCATATCCGACTTTGTTCCCTGTCCGACGGTGGGTCGGGTTGATCGGGACCGTACATGCGTTGGTTCGCGAGTTCATCCAGGGTCACATGATGACCTGTATTTGGATCAATGACGTGTTCTTCAGGTTGTAAGGAGGGTGGAGCTTCTTCCTCATGGGCATTCTGCATTCTTCGCTCTGCCAGTGCGTCGGCAAGTCGATTTTCTTCCTCCGTATATGTGCGTGTTTCGGTGGCCATAGCTGCAGGGGATCTGATGGTGATGTTTTCTGCTTGAGCAGCTAGGGAATTGATACGTATCTCGTCAAATCGTCGACGCTGTTGCTCTTCTTCTGCGTCTGGTCGGTCTCCTACTTCGTCTTCTGTCGTAGTCGGCTCTGTGCTGCCTTCAGATGGCGCAGGTGCACTATCGTCTTCTTGACCGTCAATCGGTCCCCACTGGTCTCGGTGTACTACTTCGCTTCGTAGGATGTTGCAACCGTATATGGCGTCTGTTACGATTCCGGACACTTTCTTTGCTTACATCTTTACTTTGACTCATTCCCATCCATATACGTACAAGTGCCGGACTTACCTCATACTGATTACTACGATGATTCATTGCTGACTGATGATTTGTTCTATGGCCTTCTACGGCGTTCTTTTCCTAGTATCACATGCTACTGTACTATGACTCATTCCTAGGATCCGAGTCCTAGGATCGCACCATCTGTTTGTGACTCTTTGGTGCTGTATTAGTATATAAGTCGTCCTCTACTTAGCTTTTTTTTTTTTTTTTTTTTTTTTTTTTTTTTTAACCATTGTTATTCTGGGACAGTAAACGAGTACAAGACCAGTCGAGTACACAATTAAGGACTCATTGAAGGGTAAGTAACGTAAGTGGAGGTCGCACCGAAGTAAGAACTCGTAGGTAAGAAAGAACCCCCTGACCACAGGAGGAAACGTAAAGACAGTCGGTAAGTAGCCACACAACCGTAAACAGATGGCGTAAACAGATGTGGGAATTGGAAAGTTCCATGTCAGACGCAAAAGAAAATTTACCCCCAACTAGGTGGGCGGACCGCTCGAAGCGGGGTCAGCCATTTTGAGGACGCGCAGTCAACCAGGGTCGAACGGGACAGGGCCCGTCTCCGGTCTTGAAGCAGCTCCGGAAATCTGGAGAAAGATTAGCAACCATCGGGCGTCATCAGAGTCTCCGAAGAGGTTCCTCAGCGGGATGTCGCGAATGTGTTTGTGCCAACTGTCAATGAGGCGGCGATGTGCCCGGCGTACTCGTGGACAGTGGTGGATGAGGTGGGGAATAGATCGGAATCGAGCTCCACAAGGACAAGCGGAATGCTCGGGGGGGAGGTCGGGACGATGACGGATAGTGTATTCCGATGTGAAGGAATGTTGGACGGCAAGTTGAAAAGCCGTACACAACGTTCTGCGAGTGATGTCCGGGAGGGACGGAGGTTTGTAATGAGTGATGGGGGCTGGGTCATCTCCAGGCCTCTCCGGACGGGGTTTAATAGGGATGGCCGCGGTGAACAACGGATGGTTGCGGCCATCGGGTGGGTTCTGGATGCCATAGTCGTAAGCGGAAAAGTCTCGGCCAGATTTTAATCTCCGGCTCCGAATCCATCGCCTAGACCACGACTGGAATGCGGTTTGTCTGGCCCTCGCCTTGAAGAAGGCGGCTGACTGAACCTTTTGCAGGGTGGCCAGAGGTGCTGTTGCACAGATACCAGCGGCTGCTAACCGGGACAAGTGGGACTGCGTGCGATCCTTCTTCAATGGTGACCACACCACGTGCACTGTGGTGTTCCTGGGTACAGAAAAGAAAGACGTAAGTGAGTGATGAAAGCGTAAAAGGTCCAGTTGACTCTTAGACCCCTTGAAGTTTTGAATACGTGAAATGGCACTCATGTCCGCGCATAGTAAGTAGATGTCTGCGGGTGCGACCCCCTGTGAGTAAGTAAGGGTGATGAACTCAGCCGCTTTGCTAAGAGCGAACAGCGAGACATCCCCTGGCGTCACCTCTGCCCCCATGCCCCACTGCCTTACTATCTGCCGCTCCCCACTGGTAACACAAGCGGCCGCACCGCCCACTTGTTTGTTGTCGGCCCGGCCTTTGTTGGAGACCGTGCTGGCAAGGTAGATTACTACCGTACTGGAGTTGGGGATTCCCTTGTAAAGGTCATCCACCCACTTTTTCCGGGATTGGGGTCTATCCATCCCCATCACTTTGACAGAAGCCCTCCAGTTGGGAACCTCCCAGGGGGCGACTGCAGTGACGTCGGTTCGAGGGCAAGATGGATCCACTCGAGCTCCGAGAGCCTCCAAGGCAGTGGGGCGCTGTTTGGACCCTCCAGACCGGGCCACACGTGCACTGACTTGTACTGGTCCACCGGGGTTACCAGTGTCCAGGCCGTTCTGGACCGGTCCACACCAGTCATTGCCAAGGCGGCGCAGAAGCTGGGAAGTCCGGGGAACACGGGTCAGTCTGTAAGCGGATGTTTCGGTTAGTTTCTCAAGGTAGAGATCCGCAGGAAGGATGCGGAGAAGCTCGTGAAGGGGCTCACGTGGTGCAGTGCGAAAGGCCCCTGCACACACGCGCACCCCCTCATTGAATACCATCTGTACCTTGTTGACTAGGGACTTGCGGTTGGGGGCGTTAGCCCAGAGTTGACATCCATACGAGAGCACTGGGAGGCAGACGGCATTGAATACCAGTCGCCAACTTGCAGTGGAGATCCCTCGTACGGAGTTGCCGAGCATCTGTAAAGCTTTTAGTGATCCACGTGCCCGGTTGCACATGGTAGTAACGTGAAAAGTCCAGTCAAATTTGAAGTTCACAAAGAACCCCAAATAACGAACTGTGGGTTTAGCATAAGTATAGTAATAAGTATTGCGGACGATGTCTGGTAAAAGAATGGAGGTAGGGGAAGGTTCTTTAGTGCGTGGTGAACGAAAGTAGATCAGTTCGGTTTTAGAAGGTTCGAGAAAAAGGTTCGAATTACGTAGCCACACTTCACATGCCAGGTACCGGTCCCGGAGACGATCATTGACCTCAGCCCAGGTGTTGCCGTGAGCAAACACCAGACCGTCGTCTACGTACATACCCAGGGTGGTATTGTCACATGGGGGGGCGAGATGTAGGAGGGGAGCAGTGTATAGTGCGGATAAGATAGGGGAAAGGGGGGAACCCTGTGGTGTCCCCACAGGCTGTCCACGTTCCTCTCCGAGCTGTCCGTTAAAGTACAAAGAAACCCGGCGGTTGTCCAGGAAGGAGAGAACCCATTCCGCGATCGACTCAGGGTAGCCGAGGATGCGCAGGACATGGGCCATCCTTCCTTTGTGCACATGATCAAAGAACCCACTAATGTCGAAGAGGACGGCCCCACATTTACGTTTAAGACGTAATTGTGTCTGCGCGTCATGACATAGCGTGAACCCTGCATCGAGTGTAGACGAGAAAGGGCGAGTGCCGAACTGTGAAGTCGGAAGGAGTCCGTACTTGTCGGCTTCGAAGGCGAGGCGACGAGCTACGATCTTCTCCAGCAGTTTGCTCAGGCACTCTATGAGGGAGATGGGTCGGTAAGATTTAGCCAAAAGATAGTCGTCTTTGCCCGGTTTAGGGATGACAACGACCATAGCTTTCTTCCACAGACGCGGGTGGTAACCTTCCCGTAGACAGGCGTCGAAGAGAGGGATAGTGTGGTCCTTGATAGTGGTCCAGGCCCGCTTAAGGATGAGCCAAGATATGCCAGAGTCCCCAGGAGCCGAGTCGTTGGCACAGAGCGCTAGAAGGTGAGTGATCTCCTCCTCAACAATTGGTTCTAGAGGTCGCGTGGAGTGTGGTGGCGGGTCAGTAGCCTGGACCACCTGTACGTCATCGAGGCCGTCAACGAAAAATTTTCGTCCCAGGGTATCCGCGATCTCCCGTTGGTCAAAAGAGAGAGCGCCAGATGCCAGACGGAGTGCCGGAATGCCATCTAAGCGGCGGCCGTGTCTCCACTTAGCCACTTCCCAGATGTTATGCGAGGAAATGACCTTGTCATAATATCCCCGTTTGGCTTTGCGTGTGATCCGCTTGAGGTCGCGGGAGGCGGCTCGCTTCTCGTCCGAGTCACCCGGCGGTACTTGTTGCAGAGCGAGGACCGCAGCGGCGCAATCCTCATTCCACCACCTGTTACTGCGTGCTTTCGAAGGGAGGGATTTCTTCAGGTGGGACTCGCAAGCTTGAATGAGGGCCGTCTGGATAGCCTCTGCCGCGTGTTCGATGTCGATGGGGTTAGAGATGGGGAGTAGAGGTGGTAGGCCGCCCTCTATAGTGGCGCGCCATGCTTTGAGCTCGTCTTCGTTGTCCTGCGAGTCAAAGGAATACTTGGTACGGACCGCAGGCTTTAGGCCGCGGAAGAAGCCATCCAGTAACCAGCTCGTGCGAATACCCGCATGATCCGAGCCGAGGGAGGCTTCCCAATCCGTGATGGGGGGCGAGAGGGCAAGGGAGGCGACCGCTGCGCAGTTGTGCCAGACTAAGTCCAGTGTACTGCCGTGTTCTACCTCCGTGCCCCTCCGAGTGACTTCTCCGGGAAGCGTGCCAAGCTCGAAGGCTTGTGACGCTGCCCACTGCTCGAACTTGACGGCAGTGGGTGAGGGTGACCAGCCCCTCGGAGACCAGCTCGGGGAGTGCATGTTGAAGTCGCCGACCAGTAAAGTCGGGACTGCGGGATCTAGATCAAGGGAAAGTAATGAGCGAAGTGCGGAAGGATCCTCCACGTCGTTGTAAAAATTGATAATCCGTAATGTGTCCTGATGTATGTGTAAGTCCACTATCATAACCGTATTGTGATGTAGTAAGTCCAGTCTCGGCACCACCCGTACCGGGTGGGTCCTCCTAGGAGAAGCCAAACGACTGTGTTTGCGTACGTATATCATAACCTTAGCACGTTTAGTGTCTGTAAAATGAGGGTAGAAAAGAGACCAGTTTTGGTGCGCCGCACCGCCTAATACTTCCACTCCATCCCTTGCGTTGTCCGATCTTGCTACTCCTATGCGTCCGAACCAGGGCTCTTGCACACAGATAACGTCGTCAGATGTGTTCGTTTCAAGAAGGGCATGCGACATGGCATTACGCCTCCTCATGTTGACTGAGAGAATAGATGTACTATGCATAAGAAGTGATGGAGGCGAGTGAGAACAGCCTTGCAGCGTCATGCTTAAGGTGGTTCTTGATGCTATCGGCTACGCGGTCCCCGATGGGACCAGGGTTGTCGAGCGAGAATAGTGATGTGAGGGAGTCACCAACGACGATGACTTCAGCCTCCATTGATGATAGCGGACGTGACGTGACATTGTTTTCAAAGAGAGAGAGTGCGAGGTTGGTGGTGAATTCGACTGCGTCGTTGAACTGACGCATGGCATCCGAGGACTGTGCTTGTCGTTTCCTCCGCGTCTCGATCTCCTCTTCAGTGGCAAAGCGGGTGGCCGCTGGCAAGGAGTGGTACACAAAGTGAATCGGTTGGGTGGAGCCCCAAGCAGCGCGGAAGGCATGAACGCGCTCCGCAGCTTTCTCAAGGCCTCCTTCCCCTCGTGCTACAGAGTCTTCGACCTGCGGGATAGTAAGGGGTAAGCCATTCTTAACAGCAAAACGAGCAGGAAGGCTAAAGAGCTGATCAAGGTGTTCCGTTGGCGCACCCCAGCCGCTCTCTAGCTCCGTCATAGCCCGTTGCAAGTCTTCTTTAGAGCCGTCACAAACCGCATAAGCGAGCTTGCGGAAAGCATCAACAGTCTCAGTTATCGTGGCGACATCCTCTGGGAAGAGGACGTTCATCACCGAAGATCCCTGAGCTGCGCCGTTCGTGTTTGGATTGGAGGGTCCTGCAGTGGGCAAACCGGGAGTGTCCCCCGGTTGGCCCGCCTTGCTGGCCTTGCCCCTGCCATTCTTCTTCTTCTTCTTGGGTGCGCTGGCATTCCCGACCTGTGGGATGGCGTCTTTACCGCCCTTACCCACTGTTGTGAAGCCATCTGCGTCAGTCGGAGCTGTGGTATTAGAGGATTTAGCGTTGGAGGATGAGGCGGGCGTGGATGGATCTGCCAAGGGCGAGGGTTTAAAACCCCCACGCACAGGGCAGTTCGGTGAGCGCGCGTTGTGTCGGCCGCCGCAAAGTAAGCAGGGATACCGACAGTTACACTGACCGGCCACCACATGTGTAGTAGCCTTACAATGAAAACCGTGGTCCTGCCCACGATGCGCGCCTCCACAAATATGGCATTTGACCGAGTTGGGTCCCAACTTGCACGCTGGTGCGTTGGTGGCGTGTCCAATTTCATGGCACCGCCCGCATTGCGCAAAGAAGGGCTTATTCCCTGTCAAAAAGAATTGGGTACGAGAGCCAAACATACCGACCCCTTGCGCTTTCGCGGTTCGGGAACGGACGCCTGTGTCGTCAATGAACGCCAGCTGAACTACCCCCCGAGTCGCATGAGCGAGCGATGTAACGGGAAGTTGCCAGTGGGGCTTTGAAACAAAAATTGCATCTTGGAAGAAGGGGACGCGTCGGATTTCGCTGAGCAGGGTGTCCGGGGAATGGATCACTCCCGCCCCATCCGACGTCGGGACCCCCCGAAGTTGGGCGAAGGTCCAGCCTTTGTTGGGCAAGGGGTTACCCACGCCCAACGGCTCGACAAGCGCTTTGGCGAATTGCAGGATGATCGGGAAGGGGACTGTTCCTGCAAACACATACACAAAATTGTGAGAGTTAGCATTAACAGACCATCTCCCGTATAAAACGGGTGGCGCCTGGGCCGACATGCGCTCCATGGCGCTGCGGGCTGCTTGGACGATGTCACCCGGGTTTGACTTGTACAAACCAGCCTCGGCGACTCTGTCTGCCAAACCTTCGCCCCGAGCGATGGTGATTTCCGTATTCTCCACGGAGGTGGGGTTAGCCCCCCGGCCCTTGCGGACCGCTCCTCCGGGGGTACGACCTACAATGTTAGCGTTAGTGGATGCCTGCGTCTTAGCAGCACTGTTCTGGGCAAAGTTCGAGGGCGTGACGATACCCGCCCATGTCGTCTTCTCCGGCAGGATAGCACGGGGGGGTCGGGTCGAGCGGGGGGGAATAGGGGGAGGGCGCGGAACCGGCTTGGGATCCGGAACCGGCAGCGCCTCGGGAGGTGTAGTATGAGGAGGAAGAGATCCAGGTGTGGCCTCCGGAGCCGTGGAAGGTGGGTCAGCCGAAGCAGACTTGGAGTGCCTCGGCGTCGCCTTGTCTTTGCCGGTCGTCTTCGGCTGAGCACGGATCTTGATGACCTCGTCTTGCGCATCGATACGCGAAGAGAGGTTGTTGATTTGAGCGGTGAAGGATGTCATGAGGTTGGCTTGGAGCGCGTTAAGCATCTCGGCCAACCCTGGGAGGAGGGGCATAGCTTGGAGTGGGGGTAACGCTGGCGGAACCAAGATGGCTTCCGGCGCCGCGGTGGGCGGAAGGTCATCAGCCATCGCGTTGTCAGGGTTGTGCATTGAGGACGCTACTCCTCGCGTGGAATCCGGAGTGAGAACTCGCGAAGGGGGGGATTGGTCAGTGTCGGGGTTGGCAATTGCTGGGGCCACAAAGACAGAAATATCGGTGGCGGGTTCAGATAGTCGAGACCGTGGGTCACGCAGAGGCGCATCCGGTGCTTGTGAGGGACGTACCTCCGCTGGGACAGAGATGCCCGTGACAGCGGGGTACGAAGAGGCAAAGAATAAAGGCTTTTTGATGTCAGACATGTCGACGTCCGGTACGTCCGACAGGTCGGAAGGTTGGGATGAGATGGAATGGGACCGAGATCGCTGAGGACGAGGCTGCGTCGGCATCCGCTTGCCTTTAGTCTTCTTGCGAGCTGTGGGTGTCCGCGAGGTGTCCAGCAACCGCGGTTGGTTCTCCGGGGTCGCGGGGACTTCGCTCGGCGTAGCGGTACTGGCCCGTGAACCCGAGCGTTCGCGCTTACCGACAGGGCCAGCGTGGCGTTTCGCCGTCCGGCCCTCGCGTTCTTCGGCATCGTCCTTGGAGATGAGCACGTAGCCCAACTCCTCGGCTGCCTTCGTGAGCCAATCAAGCTTTACCGAGTCCCGGTAAGCGACCGCCCATGCCTTCTTTTCCGAGGAAATTTGGGCTCGCGTGTCTCGGCGCGCCGCCTCAATCTCCTCCGCGTGATCGATGCGGATCCGTTCTCTAGCACGCGTAATTTCATCCCCGTCAAGGATAGGGTCCGTTACGGTACGAGCGATAGAATCCCGAATTTCTCTGGATCTGTTGAATGCGAAAAGCTTAATATAACCCTCATTCTCCTGAAGGAGAGGGTCCATGACTGGCGGCGCTTCCTCCCGCGCCTCCTCGTCATCCTTGAGTGCTTGAATCAGGTGGTGTTTATACAAAGCCTTCCATTCGTTCATAAAAGGCGTAAGCTGCTCCTGCGCCTCCACAAATAACCTATCCAACGAGCGTTGGTTAGCCTTGTGGCGCGCCTGATCGTTAGTAACCATGTGCGAGTAGATCTGACGTGACATGTCATCGAGGACCATGTCCGTCAGGCCCTGTACATCTGCAACGGAAGCTTGGTAAGTGGCCGCCGCCTTCAAGCGTACAACCTTCTCGATGTGGTTCTGGCCCACTCTCAGAACAGAGTCGTAGAACTCCGCCAGAGGGGGTTCGTCAGCGCCTGCGTAGTGCATAAAGAAATTCGTCAGCTGTTGTGCCTGTGTCGCAATACGTCCCCCTTGCGTCACAGGGGGTGTCAACCCCTCTGCGATTTTCCAGTCGTCCATTTCGTCCTGATCGATCTTGACACGACCTTGGATCTTGCGCCCTCCCGACCGGAGGGCCCCACGTAAAATTGCTCCCAGCATTGCGGAGGAAAGGCGGAACCAGGACGAGGGTATCATCCCTGCCTGTTCCAGGTCCCCCCGGTTGTCCTCAACGCCGGAATCTAGTGCTGCAATTACCAATGCCACCGAGAGGTTGAAACCTTCGTTGGAACATGGGTAGTCGTTATCTTTGTGGAGCTGTAGCGGTGCAGCGAGGTAGAAGTGCGCGTAACCGGTCTGCGACTCAGAAACATCGCGACCAAGTTCCACCATCAACTCGTTTTTGATGCGCTCGACCGTCCCATCCTCGTCTGCCCAGTTGGGGTCTTCGACGGAGGGCCTGAGCTCCTCCAGCACAGGGGCACGAAGTGCATCGTTGATACTATCCACAAAGTCCTTGATGCGGATCTCTGGGAACGTGTTTCTGAAACCAACGGTATAACCCGTGTCGTTAGTTTCACGGGTGACATGCGACCAGACCGAAGCAACAGAGGCCGGTCTGGAAGGTGGAACCACGACGTCACAGGGGTCAGCTGTCGAGGATCGTACGAAAATTACCTCCGGGCTAGCGCGTGGAGCAGGCTGAAACGCCCGCGCTTCCACCGCTTCCCGAATGATGTTCCTTGTTTCTTGTGGGAGGGTGTTCGGAACTTTAGCAGCCCTGATCACCTGCAGGTTGGCTGCGGCCTCCCTGATGAAACGTTTTGTGCGGTCGGAGAGTCCAGCGCGGGCAGGGGAGCCCGCTGCAATGACCTCCTGGGCCGACGGCTGCGTGTATTGGACTGTGGATTGAAGAGAGTTAAAACTCGAGTCAGGGAGCGGAGCCATGGTCTCGATGGGTGGAAGCTGGTGATGTCGGTTAGGCGCTGTCCCTTGCATTTCAGCGGAGCCGACAGGGGGGAGGGGAGACGAAGTGAGAAGCCAATTGTAGTTCTCACGAACGCCGTACTGAGTGTCGTGTGTGATTTCAGGAGCGGGCTGAGTGTTGGGGTCGAAACCCGCATCCATGACATCCCTGTAGGGTTGCGATGGGATCGGGTCTTTATTGAAGGTTTTAATGTGGGCCAGGAGGTGCCCAACATCGTTTGGGTTGAGGGCGGGGGAGGGGGGAACCGGGTCTTGCGACCACGGAACGTGTTGCGGTGAGGGTGGTGGTTGGTTATTCTGCTCCATAGAGCTCTAGGCTACAGACGTGTGGAGGTCGCGAGGACGCCAAGCGGGATCTCCAAAGAATGTATTGAAAGTATGCGAAAACCACAGCCAAATCAAAAGAGATGGTGGTGGTAAGAGGAAGAGAAGGGTGCCTCTACTTAGCTTGTACAGTAGACTCGACTTCTTCTTGAATCGCATCATACTTCAGTCTCACAGACTCTAAGGGAATTCCTTTCTGAGGATACCTTTAGTTGAACGCGCGGGCCTTCGTCTTTTGCCTCGCCTCTGTTATTCAGAAGGACCTTCGAGTCACTTCCTCTCACTCTTGTTGAGCCTTGCTCCAAGTAGTATCATCGAACTTAGTCTCTGACCGGACTATCGACTTCTATCGAACTTGACTTAGTTGCACGTCGCACGACCGCCCGTGTGAGTGTAACATTAAGTCGAGTCTCTACCTCTGAACCACGGTGGCTTCCCCAAAGAAAGGAAAAAGCCGTGCTGAAGCACAGTTCCAATCCGAATACGTTGAACGAACCAGAGAAGACACTTTACCCGAAGCAATCAAGGGAACAGTTGTCTGGGTTGACGAAGGAGAAAACGAGGGGTATTGCATCTACGACCGAACTTCAGGATATACTCCAGTAGAGTATCTCCAAGACCTTCGCAAGTGGGCAATCGTAGTCAAAAGCAACACGAGTGGACAGTGGTTTACCTTTCAATTGGCACCACCCCACTTTCAAACAGGACTGATTCGCTCAAACAGAGGTTACTTTGGCATACCCCCTGACCCACCAGAACAAGTTGACGCACCAGAAGAAACAACCCAACCAGAAGAACCACCCCAACAACAGACCCAAGCACCAGATATGTCGCAAACACAAGTACAACCAGTCCAAGCCGCAACCAGTACCACCACTCCATCTGCGCCCCTCGGAGGCAGCGGTGGAGGAGGAGCCCCTGCACTGGGAGGTGGAGGTGGAGGTGGAGGTGGAGGAGGAGGTGGAGGAGGAGGAGGAGGCGGAGGCGCACCAGGTGGAGCACCAGCACCCGGAGCAGTCCCAGCAGGCGCAGCCCCAGCAGGAGGAGGAGTACCCGATGGAAAACTCGGAGGAAACCCTCCTGCAGAATTCAATGGGGATCGCGGACAAAGCAAAGCTTTCCTTCTCGACTTCACTATCTATCGAGGCATGAACCCGAACGCAGCCATACTTCGAATACCTTATCAAAGGGCTATGACTTTTCTGTCCTATATTAGAGGACCATTGGTGCAAGACTGGGTACAAGAACAAGTTACTTGGCTCAATAATCAAATTGGCACAGGGGTGCTGCCAGCCAAAGAAAATCTGTGGAACAAAGTAGAGATTCGATTCCGCCGCACTTACACCGACACTTCGGAAAGACAGAAAGCGCAAACCGAAATCTCCAAACTAAAGATGGAGGGAGGAAACATTGACGACTATAACGCCAAATTCGCCAACCTCGCCAATAAGGCCGGATATACTCTTAATGAAGAAGTAACCCTCAATCTATATGCTCAAGGGTTACCATTCAAACTCATGGAGAGTATTCTACGCCAACACCGACCAGTCAATTGGCAAGATTGGACAGAAGCAGCGGTAGAACAACAACGAATTTACAACCTCCTTCAAAGCCATTTGCGCAAGCCTACAGGTGGAAATAATCCTCGTCGCGAACAATGGCGCCGTAATATATACGCCAACAACAACAACCGAAACCCCAATGCCATGGATATTGGAAGAACTCGTGCAAGAGCGACTATGACCGAGGCGGATAAACAACGTTACCAGCAAGAGGGACTATGCTTCAGATGTGGTAATAAAGGACATATTTCGCGTAACTGTCCTCAACGCCAAAACACCCAAGCATCTGTCGCAACAACCTCCCCCATTATTCCCTCAACCACACCTACTATAGCTGCCACGGTCAAAGTAGAAGGGAACGCCAATATGAAGGCTTCGGAAAGAGCAGCAGCCTATATAACGGCTATGCAAGCGGACTCCGACGATGTCAAAGCAGCCCTTGAAGAACAATTATTTGGAAAGCAGGGTTTTTCCAATGCTTGAACCCCGCGGCCTGGGCTAAAGCAATGAAGATTAGCGTGTACCATAGCAGATATCGATCTATGCGAATTCCAGTCTTATTTGAATCTGCACACGCGACGGCCGAAAGACAAGTGCTTATTGATTCGGGAGCAACTGATAACTTCATCAGCAAAAATCTGATAAACCGACTCAAGATCTCCACATTACCAGTGGCAAAACCTATTAAAATATGGAACGTAGACGGCACTCACAACCAAGATGGCGAAATTACGCGGTTTACGGATCTCGAAGTCACGACTGGCAACCAAACCAAGACACTTAGGTTTCTCATTACCCATTTGGGATCCGATGAAGTAATTCTAGGATACCCATGGCTCACAGCCTTTGAACCCAAAGTACACTGGAAGGACGCTACCCTAGACAAAGAATTCCAGCCAGTGGTAATCACGAGTTTGGGATACGTATCAGTTGCAAATCGGAGAATCATAACCGAAGAACAATGGGAAAAACAAGTTGAAGAAGTTCCCGAGGAAGTGATACACCTACGCAAAACCACAACAGCCTCCGAATTGGCTCAAAAAGCCGCAGACAAAACAGTGAAAACCTTTGAGGAAAGAGTTCCTGAAGAATATCATCGCCATCACAAAGTATTCGATGAAGAAAGTTCACAACGATTCCCGCCACCACGACCCTGGGATCATGCCATTGATCTAATGCCCAATGCACCCGCCACTATCGACTGTAAAATCTACCCTATGACTCAAGTTGAAGATAAAGCGCTAGAAGAATTTGTCAACGAGCAATTAAAAAAGGGATATATTCGCCCATCCAAATCCCCTTACTCTTCACCCTTTTTCTTCATCAAAAAGAAGGACGGCAAACTCAGACCAGTGCAAGATTATCGAAAACTCAACGAGTTAACAGTGAAGAACCGATACCCACTTCCCCTTATTCCCGAACTGATAGATAAAGTACGGGAAGCGCGAATATTCACTAAACTCGACATCCGATGGGGGTATAATAACGTACGGATCAAGCCGGGAGATGAATGGAAAGGCGCGTTCAAAACTAACAAAGGACTGTTCGAACCCTGCGTTATGTTTTTCGGACTTACAAACTCGCCAAGCACCTTTCAAACCATGATGGATACTATTTTCCGCGACCTAGTGGCACAGGGATGGGTGGTAATATACATGGACGACATTCTCATCGCAACACCCGACAACCTCATTACGCATCGACAACTAGTACATCAAGTACTAGATCGACTTGATGAACATGATCTATATCTCAAGCCGGAGAAATGTGTGTTTGAAGTACGAGAAGTCGAATACTTAGGCCTTATCATCGGCCATGGTCAAGTAAAAATGGACCCAGTGAAAGTACAAGGAGTACGCGAATGGCCTACACCCACCAACCTTAAAGAAGTCCGCGGATTCCTGGGATTCTGTAACTTTTACCGCCGCTTTATACGAGGATTTTCGGCCATCGCACGACCTCTCAACGACCTTACCAAGAAAGAAACACCATGGGAATGGACAAGCGCTAGGAATAAGGCTTTCGAAGAACTCAAAACAAGAATTAGCGAAGCCCCAGTACTACAATGTCCAAAACTGGAAGCACCTTTTGAAATCGAAGTTGACGCGTCCGGCTTCGCGATTGGTGCAGTACTAAATCAAGAAGGAGACGACAAGAAGATGCATCCAGTGGCATTCTACTCGGAAAGTTTCACTCAAACCGAGCGAAACTATGATATCTATGACCGAGAACTATTAGCAGTCGTCAAAGCCCTTAGAACGTGGAGGACGTATCTTGTAGGATCCCCTCATATTATCACCATTCACACCGACCACGCCAACCTCATCTACTGGAAAGAACCAAGAAAGATCAGTAGAAGAGTTGCACGCGAGTTCCAAGAACTACAAGAGTATAATTTCGTCCTCAAACATGTCAGCGGAACAAAGAATGCAAGGGCAGACGCACTATCAAGAAGAAGTGATTATGATGAAGGAGAAGAA
>WTXK01000733.1:0-20886 GCA_025769895.1 Lactarius psammicola
GAACAAGATATGGACTATTGGATCTAGCCACTTCATGAGTTTCTCGTCGCCTTTACGGATTTCGTTGAAGATTTGCGCTTGCTTTTGAAATATGCCCAAGACAACATCGGGCGAATCGCAGCTGTCGAACTCCACAGAAAACGGATGCGCGTTGAGATCTTGTCCCGTCAGTTTCTTGTACTCTTTCGAGGCGTCTTCAAAGATTGAGACGAAATTAGAGGTGGAAGAGGATGTGATTGCAGGTTGAGTTCCGGACATGGCTTAGGTGTTATTGCATAGTCAAGTGAGGCTGTAGTGATTACTGACGAAATAATGCAATGACGTGTGGGAAAGCCCCGAGGATTCGTGTCGTGGTATGTGACGTGCGCTTAAAACTCTAAAATACTCAGGCACAGGCTAATGGCCAGCTTTCTTCACTCACTGGCATATGTATCGCGGGTTTCAAGCCCATTTGAGAATTTTTTTCAATTATACGAGTATCGCTAGCATAACCAGTTTACAACACAAAGCAACGACTGGAAAGACACGACAAAGGTCTTTTTTTCCGAATTCATTTGAGTGCTCCTTGGGGTACATGGCCCAATGTCCCTATGTGGCACTTTAACGACACGTTTACTCACTGTACTAGATTCCTTCCACTCTTATTTGAATACCACTTCACATTAAAACACTTGTGCTTCATCGGCCGCGACAAAGAAGTTAGAACAACACACCCGTCCTAGTTCGGAATTCGGAACTGCAATGGCCCGCTCGAACCTCGCCACCGACGGAGCGTCGTGATGCGCGGCGATAAGCTTACAGCCTGCCTGGTCGAGCGAGCTGCGCAGAGCCGTGATCATGCGTACTTGCCCGTTGAGGAGACCCAATACCTGTGACACGTCTTGCCATCAGCAAATACTCTCGTTTCAGCACCAGGTGAACCCGCCGTAGCATTCGTAGCATGCGCCATCGAGCCCGCGACCCGAGTTCGGAAGCAGAGGCTTGGGGGGGACGGAGAGCTCCGCGCCGGGCATTTCGTGCGTGGAGGGTTCGTTGCAGGCGCACGCTATCAGGTGTTCGACGACGACCAGCTGCGTCTTGGGCCCAGCGGCAACTCGCAAATGCTTCAAGATCATGATGCAGGATTCGTCCGCATAGTCGATGAGAACGTTGCAGACAAGGAAGACTGTGACGTCTTCCTCCCGCGCTGGCTGCGGGACGAAGAAATTGTGGGCTTGAGAAACCAGAGTATCGGCGCTCGTCTCTGGGAAGTGCAGGGATGGAATGCGACGGACCTTGCAGCTTCACGCGTCCAGAGTCGAGTGCGTCGGGCATATTTCTCTTCCAGTACTGTGATAAATATGTTTCAGGGAGAGGTATACATGGAAATTGGAACTGATGCGCATCGTACTTCATTGGCATCACCGATCACAGCCTCGCGGTCTTGCACAACGAAGCGAAGGCTGTGTTGGCGACGAGCAAGCGTTAATGACTGCGAGCCAACGCCGCCTCCAACGTCGATAGCTAGAGAACCAGGAGGGAGCTTTCCCCATCCATACCCTGTGGGTTTGAGGCATCAGGTCAGGCAGTGATCAACACACAAAAAGTGACAAGCCGTCAAGCGCGTCTTCCGGTGCCATGTTTCTCAAGCCAATCGTCGCAGCGCCGAATCTTGCAAGGCGAAATCTGTTGTTCGGACCTCTAACCAGCTCCACATATCTCCCTCAATGCCGAGTGCTTTGTTCAGAGCCGTCTTAGTCGGTTCGGTAGGATGCCCAAATTTGGAATCGAGAAGTGTCTCTGAGCTCTTAAAAGCTTCGTCAAGACTGCGGGAACACGGTCAGAGCCCAGATAAGAATCAAACCAAAAGGGAATTCATGCACGAGTTCGATGTAAGATGTTATACCGAGGGTCCCAATGTGCTCCGATTCGGGGCTAAAGACATGTTACCTGTCAGTTTATTGTGTTTGGCGATTGCATTAAGAACAGGGCCCACTTTGATATCAACTCTTCAACAGGTCTTCCGGTGTCCAAAATAGTGGATAAGCGGTTATTGGCGAACACATCCAGCAATACTTCAACGAATATGTGATTTGTTGCAAGGAGACGAAGGACCCGAGCTGGTGGCACACAATGAGCGGACATATGTTTTACTCAATATTGATACACACCAAGCTTTGTGGGATGAATCCCCGTCGGCTTGGCGATCTCCCGTGCGTGTAAACCCTGAGCAAACATAAAGTCAGGTGGGAGAGCTCTCAACCGACAGAATATCTGACGCTACCTTGGGGCCCGCATCTAGAAGGATCTCTATAACATGGGTACTCACTACAGTACGCACTGCGGTAGAAACGTGGAACTTGTATTGTTAATCAAGTCTGCGATGGTCGCAGGAACAACTCAATTCACCTGCAATACGACATCAGTGACTACCAACGGTACAGGCCTCACAAGGGTCATGAGTTGCGCCGCGGCGGAGGTAATAGGCGACCCGGCAGACCGAATGCTCGGGTGCATGCGGGGCGCCTCTGACTCAAGGCTAAACGGTGCATTTGACGAGGGAAGGACGAAGGCATTAGCGCTGAGGACCTCCTCAATCTTGTCAATGGAGGATTATATGATGTTGGCGAGGGTTTTCAGCTCCCCTAAAATACCCTGGGACGCCCTTTCGAGTACAGGACAACAGCGTCAGTCAGGCAACTCAACATCGGCAGCGCGGTATGTTCGAGACGTACCCTGAAACAGAGGAGTAATTCGCCGTCATTGGCTGTGAAATTAAGGGAGTAGGACCTGACACAGAGCGAGACATGTCGAGTGATGAGATAGAGAAAGGGTGAAGAACTGAAGTGATTTATAGCACGAGCACGAGCATACCCCATTCCCACAGTATAGTGTACGCGCACTGTATTTGGACGAAGAAGCAGGTTCTCCCGGTAATTCGCATCAATTTCGATTTGTTGACCATAGCCAACTATAATCCAAAGTTTATCGTCCTCAGAGTCAGATCAACATGCGCCAGGATGCCGTGAGCTGTTGACGAATCGCAGACTTCCCACGCGCCGGTGAGAGTGGGCCGCTTTACCGCGACTCAACGATTAAGCAGCAGACAACGGGATTATCAAAAAAGATAGTATGACCCCCATCGGGAACCTTGACCCGGGTCAGTTGACTGGGTCTGACAGATCTGACCGCTCTGACTATGACCCCGCTGACCTCGAGTCAGGCTGACCTGTACAACGCTGACCACAGATGAGAAAGTCCGGCCAGCGGTGATTGTATTCGACTGCGGCGAGCTCGAGCTGCGGTAGAAACGGTCTCCGCCGCGTTCGTGTGTCTTATTTTATTTTGATAATGAATAGGGAACCCCCATCGCTTCTTTAGTTACTTTGGTAACGAAAGAGCCCTTCGTGAGCGCTAGCGAATCTGAGGACGAATCCAACGAGGGCGCAAAGAGCCGCAAGTGACACAAGCGTCGTCATTGCTCCCCTTCTTATGGTGGCGACGTCGTGGGGGATGGCAAGCGGCACAAACGGAAGCACAAGGGTAAGGCACCAAAAGGACAATAAGCATTCTCGTTCAAAGCTGGCCTTTCATGAGGGGAGCGGGCCCTTTGGAGGCGAGATGGGCCTGGGGAGTGTATGACGCACGACTAGAGCATAAAAATAATGAAATCTAGCTGCCGCGCGCGAGCGTTTACTAGAACGACCCAAACGACGGCACGAGCAAGAGATGCAATCTACAAACGGGGTGTGATTCAAGGTTTTTTTTCTCTCTCATTCTTCTGGGCGTCCCTGGTCAGGTCTCCATTCTGGGGGTTGTTGGCCTCACCCCGGCCCATCCCCTTCCCTGATCCTCTCAACACGACCCGCCGCCCAACTCCACGAGCCCTGTCCCCTGATGCGCAGACGCTCAACATCGCCTTTTACCCGTCAACCGCAGCCACCGCAGACACCCCGAGGCGTTCCCGTCCTCATGCGGCGCGGCGCCACCATCGCCACACTGGCGCCTACTAAACCACCACCTCACGCACAATGATTCGATCCACCATTGTCACTGATAGTGATGCAGGACGAGCCGGACGGCAAATCGCTAGTGTCCGTGGGGGGAGGGGGGGGGGTCCGGTACCACACCTCCGCACCTGTACCCATGCACCTGCATGCACATCCGCACCCACGCCGGACGATGCTCGCATCAGAGGATGAGGAGGCGGACAAGCCGGCCAGTGTTGCGCATAGCATTCTGTGATCTCCATGTCTCTCACACTACTGTACCATCGGGGTAGGTTCCTGACCGTCTCGGGCGGCTCAGAGCCCGAGGCCTAAGGCCTGGGGCTTTATTTCTGGGTACAGTTTAGTCGCTATCATCGCCAATAATAGTGAGACTTCGTTGTTGGTCATGGTACTGCACTATCGGCGATTGTCTTCGACTGCCGATATGATATTGACGGCATGACACACATTCTGAGGATGACAAAAACAAACAGCCCATGTCACTGTCTCATGGATGTACGATAAATAACGGGTAGAATGCAGTAGATATACATAGTCATAATTTCCACCACCTATTCTTTCTTAGCGCCGTGATCCAACAGCAATCGCGTGATCTCACTAAATCCACGTCTCGATGCCACCTGGAATGGCGTCCCGTTCAGTTCGCTCGATATATGCACATCCGCCCCGTGCTCGAGCAGCAACCGCACGACTTCGAGCTTTCCCTCCTCTGACGCCGAGTGTAATGGAGTGAGATTGAGAGTAGCTTGTGCGTTTATGTTAGCTCCATGCTCGATAAGGAGCCGGACGACGTCGACGTGTCCACTCCCCGACGCATAGTGCAATGGCGTGAAACCCCAAGTGACGACCTTAGCGTTGACGTCTGCGTTGTGCTGGAGTAGCATGCGTATGACCTCGAAGTGTCCATTACACGCCGCAATTTGCAATGGCGTCCACTCGTCAATGCTGCGCACGTTCGCATCTGCTCCAAAATCAAGTAACAGGCGGGTGACCTCCACATCACCACCCTGGGAAAAGGTGTGCAGTGGTGTGTTTCCCCACGAGTTCTTAGCATCGACGTCCGCCCCGTGTTCGAGCAGAAAACGTGCAACCCCTAGGTGGCCCATATTCAACGCCGCCCACATCGGAGTACCGTGCGGGCCACCCCCGACATCTATATCTTGCCTCCGCGCAACAACAAGTTCCTCTGTCGTCCAGCTGAGGCCCAGAAATGCGGCATAGTATAGTGGGGGTGGACTAGGTAGTAATGGGTGCTTTGCCAGACTGAGAGCGGTCATGGATCGGCCGTCGCCCCTACCCCCATCGTATATCCAGGTCCATGCTGCGAAATGGGGCTTGGTGGGGTCGAACAAGAGTTTTATGAGATCCCAAATCTGCAATTCTACATCCTTGAACCGCGCATGATCAGCCCAGTGCCGAGCAGCATAAAAGGCGAGAGGAAGGCCCTCGATACGCCTTCTATCCACCCTTTCGTCCAGTTGAAGCAACACAGCTAGGCAGGCTTGCACCAGAGTCGTGTGAGCCGACTCTAAGGGGGTGTGGAAGTAATGGATATTTGTAGTGGTAGAGGTGGCGAGGCGATCAGAAGTCAAGAACTCCTTGACCGAGAAGTGTGAAAACTGCACGATTTGTGAGTCCCGCACTTTGACGACGGAGACCATGCTAGAACACGCGGACAGCACCGCGTCTTCTGCATCTTCCGGCCGCCAGCCCTCCTCGAGCTTGGTACCTGTTTTCGAGTCGAACTGAATCGCAAAGATCTCAGCCAGCTCTTCGAGTTTGAGCGGACGAACGGACGCTATCAGGCACCGGAATAGACGATGCGCGGGCGCTCGTTTCTGCGCGGGAATGTCCTGCAATATCCGCTCGTATGTCTCATCCAGACTCGCTGGCAACTCGTTCAGAGCTTGCCGAATGCTTGCCACCATACAGCGGCGTAGCGTGTCCAGCTGACAAAACACCCAGCGAAACCTGTTTGTCCCACCATGAGCAGCGTTTAAAACTTTCAAGGAAGGAGGCACCTTACATCCCATCAACTCTTTCCGAAAGTGTATTTATTACCAGCTGCTTTTCCTCCGCTCTCCACCTTCGCATCGCCCGGTCCGTGTCAACAAAAGATCTGATGTAGGTGTTGATATCCTCCCTTTGCCCACCTTCCTCGTGAAGGGACACGCGACGGGATGTGGGAGTTAAGGGGTCGAGAACAATTCGAATATCTTGTTCTGGGCGACTTGTAACGCATAAATACAGATTCGGATACTGGGAACTGACAAGATCTTCGACAAAATTCAAGACCTTTTCACGAGGGGATGGGGTCCCAGTGGTATTCGGGCACTCGTCCAAAGCATCCACGATGATGTAAAATGGGGTATGTGCCACAGATTGGAGCATGTCCTCAAGACATTCTCCAAGGGTGGCCTCGCTTGGTTGATCCGAGCCGTCCTGGTGTTTGGTGTATAGATCCGAAAGGATGCTCCAGCAAATGTCAGATTTGTCGCTGAGCTGGACGAGGAGAGAGGAAAGCAGTCCGCGAATGTCCCGTTTTGCGGCGTCTTTAAAGTCAAAATAGAAGTATATCATCAATGACGTCCCAGCAGTTCTTTTGAGGTCTTCAATGATTGTGGAGCTTATCAACGACGTAAATTTCCTTGGGGAAACATAGGCGAGTGGGATCACATACCAAAGGACACTCTTTCCAGAACCGGCTAAGGCAGGAGACAAGGGAAATCAACATCTTTGGAGGCGCAGAGGGCTGAAATAGAAACGCACGATTCCCACGGATCCACAACAAAGAACCATTCTTTTTCCATTCATCGAACGCATTGCCTTGAGCAAACCATGTTGTAGTGCCATTGTGGTGAGTATCGCAAGCAAGGTTGTGATTTATGGAAGGATTTGGAGGAGAGATCCAACTTCGGAGGTCGCTTCGCACGCGACCACCTGTGAGGGAGTTTAAGCAGTCAAGCAACAAGTACATTAACTGTAAAAAAACTGACGGCTTAGTGTGCCTGTTGCTATTCAGACGCCATGGTTTCAATGGTGAGCGAACGTACGAAACAATCGTTACATACCATCTCTGATTGCTCTCACGTTGTTATCGACGTTGCGTGTGACCTCCTTAAGCACAGTCACATCTCCGCTGACATCGCTCGTGATCGCCTCGATCGCCTTGACATTATTGTCGATGCCATGTGTGACCTCCAAATTTCTCGCCACTGCCATCCGCATCTCTTCCTGAGTGAGTTTGTCCAATCTCTTGAATGCGCTCTCGACATCCGCCCTTCCCAGGAGTCTCTTCAGACATTTCTCTGCTCCACAGTGAGCCAGAAGCCATGGGTTAGATGAGCCGACTTACTGAATCTTCTCTGCTTCATATCTTTTGTTACAAGAGCGAAAATGGACAGCACTTCCGCCATGATTTTTCCCAGCACCTCCGTCATTGCAGGTGTCAGAGAGGTGCCGCTGTATACCCCAAGTCGTTGTAAGAAACCTTGCATGAGCTCGAAGAGGCTGGCGAGTGTGTCGTAACTTGCTACAACATCCTTAGCCACCTGAAAGAGCTCAACATTACCCGATGTGCTACAACCTCAGGTAGTGTAGGGGACCCACCGTAAGAAGCACCCCGACGCCAGCGAACAGTACTTTCGCAGGCGAAAATATCTGAGAAAAATGTCTGTTGTGGTATGCAATGAGTGATCCCTTGCGAACGTACCAGTCCGGCTCCCTCTCCAAGTGCCGTCGAGAATGTGAACAAGATATGGACCATCGGATCCAGCCACTTTATGAGCCTCTCATCGCCCCTACGGATTTCGTCGAAGATTTCTGCCTGCTTTCGAAATAGGCCCAAGACAGTATCAGGCGAGTCGCAGCTGTCGAACTGCACAGAAAATGGATGCGTATTGAGATCTTGTCCTGTCAGTTTCTTGTACTCTTTCGAGGCGGCTTCAAAGATCGAGACAAAATTAGAGGTGGAAGAAATCACAGTTGCACGTTGTGTCCCAGACATGGTATAGATGTTATTGTATAGTCAAACGGGGCTGATTAGTAACTGGGATAATGTGTGGGTATGACGTGAGGACTACGAGGAGGCATTTAGACGCCTGCCTCGTCGCTGGGAAGGCACAGAGTGATAACCGGTGATAACTTTTAGGAAGGGAATTATGTTGAGGGCCAGGTAGGCGACCATGTGGACGATATTGGTACTGTACTCGGTACACTAGCACCCCTGCATAGCGATAGCTTTTTTTCATTTTGGAAAGTTCATTGTTCTCGAAATTAATGCGACGAAACTATTTACCAAGTGCTAGATAGTGAGAGAAGATAGGTTTTAGTCTTGGTACAGTACCTACTGAGCGCGAATTGGCTAATCTCGTTTTTCTTGGGAGTGCTACGCCGAGGCACAGAACAGTCTATGCAAGTCGACTAATCCAGCGGCCAACCTAAGTTTTTTTCTAGCTGTCGCATGTGGAACCGAGCGCCGAGCGCGTACGAGGTCGACCTATAGTCAATCTGGTATATAGGATAAAACTGGGACAGTGGCACTCGTCACGGCCATGATAGTGAGCTTTGATCCGATAGTTGACGGTGCCGATTTTCTTGATTGCTCGGTCGTCGCCCCATACAGTAGTCTCGCGCGGGGGGCCAAATTAAAGGAACAGATTCCAACGCTGCCACATCTGAGCTTGGCAGGCCACTCGGCTCTCGCCCATATTTTAGCCTTCGGTGTGCCTGGGTCGCCGTGAACGGCATGAATGTGTTGAGAAATTGTCAACGTCAACCAATGCGTCCAAGTATACAGTAATACCACCTCCCCGCGGCCAGGTACAGGATCGGCACCTATACGTCAGAGTTTCAGTCAGCCTGTCCTGTTCACGCGTATCAGGCAACCGCCACAGCAAGAGGACAAAGGAACGAGATGTCTTCTTCGCATTGTCACTCTTCGGCCCCTGGAGGGCTGATACTGATAGGAGGACTACCGGTGGCGCACCAAATAGTGATGGCCAGATACTCCATGGAGTCGAATAAGAGATATCCCCCAGACACCAGAGCTGGGTACGGTCAGGAGCCCCCTCCTTGGATATCCTCACTGGGAGGTGAAATTGCAGGATGAAAAGACAAGCGTGAGTGTGATACTCGATCACTCTTGGCTCCCTAGCAGGCGACTGGAACAGGAATGGTTGGGGGAGCAGTTACACAAATTTCGAGGGGATTGGCCGCGCCCCAGCGTTCTGTCCCACATTCATTATTTGATAATTGTCTCATAGTCATTCTATCATTACGCACTGGTCCATCGATTGTATCTTGATGTTTGTATATTCTTGGAATGACCGAGGCATGTCCGAGGCACTCGAAGGTCCGTGATCGCTTTGGCTTGTTGCTTTTATGTCGACGGAGGCAATTCCACTAGTCTCGATCTCGATACTCTATATGTCCACATGTATATGAATCACAGATCCTACATCTGCACCAGTACATCGTTCTTGGCCTTCCTCAGTTCCTCTGCCCCTTGCCTATCGACTTGAACTTGACACGACACGAGCACGCTGTCTTGTAACGGGATGACTAACAAGAGAAGTGCGTTCGAGATTGCCACTTGGCCGTGTTCGGAGGAGTACATCAAGGTTCGGTCTATATTACACCCCGCGTTCGAAATACTCGACGGGCAACCGGGATTGGACGAGTGAGTCACATCCAGAGGGTCAGCGGGTGACAGCCTGACCAACGTATACGTTTGATGAAGAATATTTCATGGAATGCAAGTGGAGGAACTCAACGCATATGCGGTCTTAAGTGCGAAGCCGATCGATTGAAAAGTGCGGAAGCAATACTGACCCCAAAAGGAACGAACAGATTGGCACACGATCGAAGCTCACGAGAACTTTGGGGCCGATGAAGAGAGGCTACATAGGTTCATCAAAATGTTCGAGACATCTGCAAAGGATGGAGTACCCCAGGGGAAAGTGATTCATGTGTCTTGGGAGGGTTCAGCAGCACTTCCTTGCCTGGGGGCCCCAGTGACGGAGATAAGGAAATTGAGGCCTAAAGAAGGGGTCACTTTGGAGGCAGTCCAAGCGACCTTGGACAAATACGTGAACAAATTGACAGTCGAGGCGGTTGGCGCTACGTACGGCCAAGTGATTGAAAACCCGGAAGAGATCGTGCTTGTTATTGGGTGGAAGACGATTGAGGTATGGACCTGGTTTTGCACGAAAGGACAAGACTGAAATGGAGAAATAGCAGAGGCCGAGAGATAGCCAGGAAGAGAGGGAGATAAGGGAGATAACCGAGGAGGTAGAGGAGATCAGGGTTTTGTTGAAGCAGTATAGGAAATGCGTCATGTAGTAGTTCTCACGGGCAACCTGCTCTGCTCCTTCGCCATGCGTGCCTCCCGTCCTCACACTTCCTCCGGTCCACACCCGAGTGAATATCCTCCGACGCGTCCTACCCGTAGACATGCTCTACCCGCACGTCCTTCTACTTCGTCCGGTATACCGGATCCAACAAACCCGCACCTGGTTCCCATCGTCGTCACCTCTCCCTTTGCTGGTGCTTCCCCAGTTCCGGTACGTTCTACTTGCTGTAATACGTCATCACGCGGACCGTCCATCTCATTCAATTCAGCCATTTGCCGATTTTATGCCCACCCGCCGAAGAAGCGCCAAGAAACGAAAAGAGGGCGCTCCTCCCTCGCGTCCACATGCCGACGCCGCCACATCTACTGCCCGCGCAGACTTACCAAAAAAAGACGTTCACTTTTCTACTGCCGATCGTGCCATCTTGCAGGAGCTCAAACTCGGCGCCGCTGTACGCGAGTCTCAATTCAAGATGAAAGCCAACAAGAAGCACCATCCTTATCCCGCAAAGGAAGCTCCCTACCCTCTCTATTATGAGCGGCCCGTCATTGACCAGTTCGTCTTGTCAATCTGTATACCCCCTTGGTCCGTGCCAATCATCATCCCCACAGCGATGTCTGGGAGACGATGTTCATCAAGCAACTGTCCGGAAGTCATACTTTTCATGTGTTTGACACTCCACCCACAAAAGTGTACGTCTCTTACAACGTCTTCATTCCAACCGTGTGCTCACGGTGGCCGCAGACTCGACCTCGGTTGTGGTGAGCATACACCCTCACAACCCACATTTTTTGGCCACTAACATACCCTACAGGTTCCGGCTATTGGATTCTAGAATGTGCAAAGCAATGGCGCGTGAGTTATCCCTCTACTCTGACTGAAGCCGGCACTCAAAGTAAGCTTGCCGCCGTTACCGTCGGCTCTCCAGAACTGCGACTTCGTTGGCGAGTGCATGCCCCATAACGTGCAAATTATTCTTCTCACTTTGCACAGGCCTCGATTTGGTGCCTCTGCACCCTGATTTGTCCCTTCTTCGCTCTTCCGATCTAGGCTCCCGGATTACATGGGTACAAGCCAACTGGTTGGTCCACCTAGTCCGTCATATATCGTAATACCACTGACCGTCTTCGTGTGCATGCAGCCTCGAAGGTCTTCCTTTTCCAAACGAGGAGTTCGACTTTGTGTGAGTGATGCCACTGTCAGTGTCGCGTCTGTAGGGTGTTAATGAAATGTCTGTTCAGGCATATTAAACGCCTTGCTCACGGCATCCCCGAAGACAAGGTCAGTTACGAGGATTTCATGGACCAAGTGACCTTCCGTCTGACCATGTCTTGGACGGCAGTGGGACTTCTTACTCGAGGAAATCTCGCGAGTGATGAAACCTGGTGCCGCCATCGAGGTGTGTTGTATTCTATCTGCGCGTTGGGGTGTTTCAACTTCTCGTGTCTATTTCAGATGGTAGAAGAGGATTTGTTCTTTCCTGGACGATTTCTGGATCCTCCTCATCAACCCCGTTCGACAACACCTCGTCCCTCTTTCATAGCACCGCTTCCAATACATTATCAGCCTAACGGATTATACCACGACACCAACGACCAATGGAGCTTTTCGCAACGTGGATCTACTTCGACATCTACCTCCGCATTTTATAATCCATCTATATATTCACCCTCTCTTCCTAGTGTGATTGGAACTACGAGCGTGTCGACACTCCCAGTTTCACTCCACGATACCGATACCATGTCTTCGCTAGATAACTCTATTCGTCTATCCTCCGACAGTTCGCGCCAAGAATCAGGCGCTCCTTTGAACCCTCGAGATCACTCTTTACTCGAGTATATCTACACTGAGATGCACGCAGCTCGTTTCATCAATCTTTCGCCCTTGTCCCTGCTTGCCCACTCGTTCCCTCTCTATTTCAATAGTCTGTTTATGCTCTTTCCCTCTCGCGACCTGTTCCTGGCTGACTGATTATGGATGTTTGGCAGATGTGCGGTCGCACGCACCCATCATGTTCATGTTTCCTCCGCCAGATTTAGCACGGGTTAAGTGGCAGCTTTCGCAGTCCATTGGCGATTCGGGCCATTCGGTTGGCGAGCTCGGGTTGGCACAATCGAGTCGCAAGAATTTTGACAAGACAGGGCCAGTGACGGTGATCGGCGGCCGTCACATCCTGCATCAGGCCCAGCGATATGTACTCCTGGATGAGTCGGGTGTTGCGCCTGGAACAAAGACAGCACGTCAGAAGGCAGCTCCGACGACGACTTCATCTCATCTGCCAATTGCCACAAGTAGCGCAGGCACCCCGACTAAGAGCAGCTTTCCCTCCACATCCTCACGCACGTCCTCAGAGGCATCTCTGTTTTCTGAAGAACGCTCAACGAGCACTACAACCACGGCTCAATCGCATGCAGTCGGCGAGGATACGAACATGGCCAACTGGTTTAATACCCTGCCAAACCAACGGCTCAAGTTCGACCTGCAGAACTTGAACCTGCACCTGTCGATGCGTATCATGGAGATCGTTGGGTGTAAAGAGGCGATGTGGGAATGGGTGTGCGAGTATCAAGACATACGACGGCCACATCATGGGCAATCCCAGATATACAAAGGTAATTCCCAGTCACGCCCCACAGGCGACGCGGACGGGTTCCGCACCGATCTTGTGGGAATGTCGAGGTCTGAGTTCGACGTGCTGTTCAATCGGTTCGAGTTGTGCGTGCTCGGTTTCTTTTTGGGGGTGGTTGCATTCCCGGGCTGATAAATTTGGGCGGCGCAGTGACATGCATGACTGCATCAACATGAACTCCCGCATCACCTCCGCATTTCACACTCCTATTCCGACATTCGCGCGAACAAGCGACCGAAAGGCGTTCGACGACGCCTGCGAGAAGTGGGATGAGTACCAAATGAAGCAGCGCGCTCGGCGCATGCCACGTCCCGCTGGCGTCCAAGTCCAACCCAAGAAGGGCAGCGACCTCTCGGCAGCGGAGTCACTGGATTCTGATGATTTGGAAGCCGCGGGCCCAACCAGACAGCGACTTAGCCGGACCTTCCGAGTCTTCTGTGCGTGGAAGGCGTCTTGATTGCGGCGCGGACGTGGGCTCGATGCGGAAAGTCGTGGACACATTGGACATGGGAACGGTTGCTAGGAGCGCCTCGCTTGATTGGTTCGTTGCAGCAGGAGCTTGCATTTGCCGGCCCGTCACGTTGGGCCAGGCTCGGGACGGACCAAAGGGGGTGTGGTGTACGACCTGTTATGGCTTGTCCACTCACGTTTTCGCTTTTGACGGCTGACACCCCTTGACCTCCCCCCCTCTCCCCTGGCCTGAAACGTGTCATTCTTCAAAGCCTTTTCTCTTGTGCGCGACCCCCCCCCCCCTCCACGCACGTCTTAAACTCGTGACACTCTCGGTGCTGCCGAAGCCATATGTGGCGCACATACGTATAGCACGCGACATAATTTCCGGATCTTTCCTTGATGATAACAAAACAAACATATACAACGACCAAAAGTAACAAAGAGCGACAAGCAAAGCTGGTGCCTAGGCCCCCTCATTCCCCTAGATCTTAGGATTTCATGTGCTTGACACGCGTAAGCGCGTCTCTACGCCACGTATGCTGCTTCTATCAGATGTCTTGTTCTCCGAGCGCCTCGCTCGTCGAAGACCCATTTCCTCTATCCATTGTTCTTCTTCCGCCGCCGCCCTTGCCAGTCAGTCACAAAGCCTCTATTTTGTTCTCGGGGGGACAGTGACCCGCCGGTACTATACGTTTTCATCCGGGTGTTCACTCTTCATTGCTATCGCTTCCTTTTCGCCATCTTGCGCAAAACATACGCACAGCCATGACAGGGGCTGCGTTTATTGGGCGCCGATGGGCGGATCGACAATGCCGTGATCGTACCGTCACTAGTTTGCACCCGCACCCCCTCCCCTCCCCTCCAACACCTGCCCATCCACAAGACGGCGCTGGGCAAATGATGATTAAGGTTTGGGTTCAAAAGGCAAGGATCTCCGGTTGTTGTTGTTGTTGTCATGTGTAATACTGCACTCTCAACACAAGCACACTTTCGGCGCCCTTTGTTTTAGTTGCTTGCTCAGCGATAGGGCGCGCTTTTTTTGCGTATTTTTGCGGATGGATGGACCTCTTTTGTTTCCTCGCCACCCGTTTTTGCCGCTCGTGCGCTCTTGTCATCATTCACACACGCCTCCCCCTTTTCGTTCCTCGCATACATCCATTTTAGATCAGCTGCCTTTGCAATCAACTCTGGCTTACTGGACTTATTACAAACATATCTAAGTTATTAGATGTGATGTACCTGTGTGTGTTTTTGGGTGTGAGTTAGCTTTCAATAATTTACCCCCCCTCCCCCTCCGGGAGAAAATCGACCGTGGGTATCCAAGTCCGGTCATACCGCCGCCGGCGATCGGGGGGACACATCGCCACATGTACTTCCTTTGTTCTTTGACCCTTCGTCGAGGAGCCCAAAAGAAAAAGAGGGTGAACCAATGAGGGGGAGTACCGCCTCGAGGTTGCTGAGGTGAGGACGTGGGCGTCATCATCCACTTACTGTACCCAACCCACACCACAGTCATTATAACATCATACGTTTATTCCAATACATCATCGTGCCATTATAGTAGCCTAGCCCAGTCGGCTATGCAGTCCCCCCGACTTCCGTCGTCATCACCATCAGGGACATAACATCATCGCGGAGCGGGCGTTCCACACCGAACCGAAAGGGAGGAAAGGTAAGATTCCCCCCCCCCTCACACACACACAATCCCGCAGTGGAAGCTACCCACCCACCTCTGTCTTAATAATCCGCATGTATCCCCGTCCGTTCAGCATCTATTCAACCCTATTTGTTGCATGTACGCCATGAAAAAATGACCGTCCTAGCGGACGACGACGTAGTCGTGTTGCTTTTCGCGGGAAGAAAGAAGGAAAAAGAAGTATTCAACGAACAGCCAACCAATGAATGTTGAAAGGAACTCCTCATCTTATTGCAATATACTTTATTATGACAGTTGTGGGGCGGGAACCTCTCTACTTTTTGATTCTAAATGGTCATTGTGAGGTAACCGCTGTTTGTATGCGGTTTCGCCGTAATATTGATTGCTGTGACCTGTCTTTTTTTCATAAATGAACCGAGGAGAAAGAGGCCATCTCTTCGTTACCTTTTCCGCCGCATGAGAATGGATGCCGACCCTTGCGGACGTTTACCGTGTTCATTACACTGATAGAGAGAATGGGCGTTGGTCCGGCGGTCATTGTCATGGCGGCTCGTGAGAATCACGTCTCGTATCCAGTTGACTTTGATGGAAATTAGAGCCTGTCACAACGCACTCATCGCGTAGGGGTGCGGAGTCTATTTGTGTTACATAGTGTCTCCAATTCATCATTGATATGGCGGCCAACACAAAGGGGCCTAAGCTAAGTGGTGAGATAGAGGGGGAGGGGTGTCCAATCCAGGAGACACGGCTACACGAGACAGGAAAGACGAAATACGAAAAAGCGCGTGCAAAGACCGATTGGGTAATACAGGACAGGCGAGCAAGCAAGCAAGGGCGGAAAGGAATAGAAAAAAAGAACAAAGAAAAAATAGCCGGAAGCATATTTCACGGAAGGGCAGTCGTTAAGGACGGGAAAGGGAAAAAAAAAAAGGTAGACATAACACAGCGAAACAAGAAGTAATTGTAAACAGCGCTTAAAAAGTGAAGAGACCAACAAAAAGGCGGCGCAAGTATCGTTACAGAGCGGGAAGGCCACGATCCGTATCCCGTAAAAAAGAATGCTTTAAGCGGTGTATTGTGGAAGCTCGGGGACGAAAAGAGTATACCCTAAGCCAGTGATCCAAGTACACACGCTTCACCGCCGGCGTATCCACCCTGAACTGCTCCTGCTCCGTGCCATTGTCCGGGCGGGGTTGGCTGCCCGGTTGAAGCCATAGCTAGGAGCAGCGGGTGGTGCCATAAGGCCGGGCTGTGCCCCGTAGAGGTCGTGACCCGCACCGCCGTGAGCACTTGGGTGGTATTGCTGCGTTGGGCTGGCATGCGTGTAATGAGGTGATGTGGGTTGTTGCACGGGAGATGCGGTGGTCGGTGACGGTCCTAAGCCCATCTGGGGGTTGGGAGCGCCTGGGTGAGCCGAGTGAGGACCTTGGGCATGCGGAGGTATAGCAATAGAAGGTGGCAACGCCTGAGCCGGGCTGTGAGGAGACGCGGACGGATTGCCTCCACCCGCGTTGGAGTTGCTACGTGTGCCGCGTGAACCGGGGCCGGGACCGGCCCCTGATGTGGATGCACGGCGACGGCGTTTGGAGCCCGCCCGTTCGTTATCTTCGTCCTGATCGCCGCCGTCATCAACCTTATCACCGCCAATGGAGAGGCCACCGGAACGTTGTTGTGGTGAGGGGGAACAGACATTGGTGTTGGAACGGTACGTCCCATTGGGGGGCCAACAGGCATAGTGCTAGGGAGTGTGCCATGAGGGGCGTTCAGACAAGCCTGGATGAGGTTCTTGCCCTCCGGCTGCGTGACCAGAGGCTGCAACTTTGCGGTGGTAAAGGTATAAACCAAACCAGTTTCCGAGACGACGAGCAGGAGTACTTGTGTTCCGGTGAGGGTGGAAAGCTCGTAAGCCTAGTAGGAAAGAGAAGGGGGATAAAAATTTGGAAAAAAGAAAGATAAGAGGGTATAGGAAAGAAAGATACCTTTTTCATAATGCCTGGACATGTTGAATGTGGGTGAGTGGACGTGGTTTGAAGGAGAGAGCAAGGGAAAAAGGACGGACCAGCTTTCCTTTTTGAGAACGTGATGTGTCGTCTCGATTTATCCTGAATGAATTCAATCTTAATCTTGCGTCTGCCCGTCTTCTTGTCCGATTTTGGTTTCTCGTCATCTTCGTCATCGTCGCCCGCGCTGTCGTTGGCGTCTTGATCATTTGAACTGATCAGTGGGTGGGGGATGAGCGGTCGGGTCGGCGCGCTTAGACGAATCGTCTTGCATAGGTGGGACGGTGGGGGTTGAGAAGGTTGATTCTGGGGGTTGGGTGGATAGGACGCGTATGGGTTTACTGGAGAGACGTTTGATGCAGATGGGCGGCGAAAGGCCATACAAGAGGAAAGGGGGGAAAGGGGACGCGACGGTAAAGAGACAAGAGGGAACGGTGTACGCGTCTAGTTGGTTGAAAAGCGAGAATAAAACGGAGGGGAGGGGAGGGGGAGTAGAGGAGGGGGGGGGAGGACAGGCAAGTGAGTGAAGCAGGGACAGGAAAGGGGACGGACCGTAAAAGGCAGGGGGGACTAAAGAGGTAAGGGGGGGAAGATGGGGGCAAAGGCCAGATGAGGATGGTGAGATGGAGAGGAGAGGCCTTTTGGGAGCTCTGAGAGGGTCTCGAAATCGGATCCCTTTTCCAGCAACAACCGCTTATCTATATCCAGAACTTTCCCAGGCACACCCCCAAACAATCACATACTTCCTTTCCCAGACTTCTTAGCCCAGACGCCAAGGTTCAATTATCCCCTTATCCGGCTCACGGAACCCCCACTCTGGCGCACACCCACACAGCCCTCCCATCATCCCTCCTTTCTCTCTCTCCGCCGCACCCCGTGCTGTGGCACTCTAGCGCGTTATAATCACTCGCCACACTTTGTCCCGTGTATAAGAAACAACACTCTATGCAGACCTTCTCGTTTACTTTTTCTCTTTTTAAATTTTTTATTATGAGTTTCTTCTAATCCCCTACTCCCTTCGTCGTTCGAAAAAAATAAAATAAATGGCAAAGAAAGAGGAAAAGGAAGGAAAGAGAAAACGACAAAGTCAGAGGATTAAGGAGACAAAAAAAATGCATCATCTTGCTTCACGTCTTGATGTCTAAGCTCGCTTGAACCCGCACGCTTTCCCAGGCTTCTTTCACGCGCCCGTTGAATGTTGCCTCTGGCCGCCGGGCACGCGCCGCTTGAAGCGCTTGAACCATCTGCGCCACATTCTGATCCCCGCATAGATATCGCGCAGTCTCATCATCTGCAAATAAAAAAATACACCGACACCGACACCAACCGCATCCAGCCGATAAGATGATGACCATCGCGAGATAAACACAGTGTAAGAGGACGTGGCGCACCGTTGGGTTCGACCTCAAACTGGCTCAGATGCATATCGCCGCAATCTGCATCCCGGCATTCTCCGCCTCCAGGAACCTCGAATTGACAGATCCGTGCGTTCTCCGATTGGTTTTCACTCAAGCGCCGAGCCGCGGCTTGCATTTTCAACTGCTTAAGGTTAAGTGTATCGTCCTTCTCCTGCGGACCAAGTGAGCGTCCACTGAGAAACGGATAGTAAGATAGCACAGAGTTATAAGCAGTGAACGATGACCCCGTCTTTACTTGCGAGCCATTCGGGACCTGCTAAAAAAAAAAATGGTGTCGTTTGACATCTTCATCAGCACCGACACGGTCGCAGAAGGAATCGCTGCTCCCGCATGGCAACAGAACCTGTGACGCATAAAGAAAGAGAGACGCACCTGAGCCGACGCAGGGACGTCGACAGTTTCTCGTTCCGGTCCATCTTCTGAGTGATGCCAATGAGGGGCTGGCTCTTTAATGTGCCTGGGTGTCGAAGTCTTTGAGGAAGTCTAAAAAAAAAAACACAAATGGACAGAAGTAAAAAAGGTAATAGTAATGAAGGTCGACGTGAGATCAAGAGGCGCGTGTAGAGCGGAGAGAACAAAATGTTGGAAAACACATGAAGAGAAAAAAAAAAGATATTAGAAAAGGTTGGTTGCTGTCGATGTAAAAGGGGAGAGGAAAATCCTTGCCGCTGATGTTGATTCTTGCCGGGACTCGGCAGCGAGAACTGTAAAAGCATCTTAACCCGATCCGCAGAGTTTGAGGATGCGAGAGACGGGAGCATGCAATGAAGCAAACATGCCAGCGTGAAGTAGCCACGGATCGGAAGTACGAATCGAGGGTTGTGAGAGAGTATAAGATATGGAGCGGTTGAAGAGGGGACGGGGGTAAGAGACTTCCGTGGCAATCACACAGATGATAACGGACACTCGCCTGGTCCGCCGATGGTTTGGTCGCCTGCTGCAGGCGTGGCGGATTGATCTGCAATTCGATTCCATTGGAACGGTCGAAAACGGAACAGGAAAGAGGGTGGTGGAAAGCATGTGATGATGAGTTGAGGAAGGAAATGGTATAGACAAAACCAGTCAGTGAGAGCGCTCGATTGAAAGACAAGGAAGAAGAGTGACCGGTCGATGTAAGCATGGCTACGGCAATTTGGCCTTTACTACCGTCTTCGAATGATAGGGGCGTAGAGCCAGGAGGCGGAGGGGTGCTTGCTATCGGACCTGGACTCTGACCCGGGACGTTCACATTGAAGTGAAGCGACGATAGTGCACTTGCACCTGCCAGCACTGCTTCCAAACAGGGTTTTAAAGTTAGGTTAGTAAAAACGAACGGCGAAATGACGTGCGGAAGTAAAAATTGTGGGCAAAAAGAGTCGAGTCAGTGCCGTACAGTAGCTCCGCGCCAAGGTATCGCGATAGATAGGGGTTTCCGCAGTAAGACGACTCATCCCATTCGGCACGCTCACGCACACACGTGATTAGCGCCTGATCGCGAGACTAATGCTTCCGATCCGAGAAGCGTGGCGCCACAGACGCTGACACAGACACCGAACCAGACCCCCAATCTGGACTAAAAAAAGAACGCACCATTTTCGGACGATTGGTTGTCACCACTCTCGGATCTCGGCACCTCGTCTGTTGTCGCAGTCGCCGATGCCGATGCCGATGCCACAGTCTCGGAAGTCTCCTCAGATGTTCGGGACTCCCCAGGCGGTTCCCTGGAAACAGGCGTCGAGCGATTTGAGGTCATCTAAAGTAACTGAATTTCCAGTGTCCAAGGAGCGGCTTCGCAACTTACCGCTTGCTTTCGTAGCTTCAACTCTTCCCGCTCTCGAATCATCTTGCGCATACGCTCAATTTCTAGCTCCAAGGCTAACGCACTATCCCGTGGAGTCGGTTGTGCACCTGTGACTGACGGGACACACTGGTCGTCGACGACAACTCCTCCTCGCTGGCCTCGTCCTCGCTATCGCTGACGTCGATGACACATCGTCTTGTACTGTTCAGGCTTGCAAACCCCAGCCACCACACCATTCATCCTATGTCGAACATGCGGACTCGGGTAGTATCCACCTCCATAGCTGAGCCCAGCTCCAGACCCAGTACGCGACAGCACAGGCGGTGTGTACACTTTCGGTACGGGATCCAAGTCAAAATCAGCCGCAACAGGACGCTTTGTGCCCCGCCGAGGAATAGGTGCGTTCGGCTGGGGGGTGGAGGATGATCGACGAGAATCGTACCCATCATCCCTTGTTGATGGTGGCGCGAGTATCCCGTCGCTCCTTGATCGAGTAGGTAGATTCTCCAAGATTTGCGGGGTCTTATTTGTCAACACGGGGGTTTTGCCTTTCTCCCGTTCAAATGAGAAGTTTGCTTCCGAGGCACTGGCAGATACCGGAAGGGAC
>WTXK01000734.1:0-20850 GCA_025769895.1 Lactarius psammicola
CTATCGCCCAGTTTTGCGCATAACAGCTGGCCTAACGCAATGACTAAACAATCCCCTTTCAAATTGTTAATGGGTTGGACGCCGAGAGCCACAGGGAATGAAGAAACAACTAACGCACCAGCAGTTAACAAACGGATAGAAGACATAAAGGAGGCGAGAAGAAAGGCGCAAGAATGTATCAACCACGCGCAAGTACTTATGGCAGAAAGAGGCAGGCACAATTTTACCCCATACAAAGAAAGAGATATGGTTTGGCTAGAGGGCGTAAATTTACGTACTCATTACCCCACTTCCAAACTAGCACCCAAAAGATACGGTCCCTTCCCCATCAAGAAGGTCTTATCTCACGTATCATATGAACTAGACCTGCCAAGTCGGTGGAAGATACACCCGGTAATCCACGCTAACCTCCTGACACCCTATAAGGAGACGGTGTTACATGGGCCGAACTTTACCCGACCATTACCGGAGCTTATCGATGGAGAAGAAGAATATGAAGTGGAGCAAGTTCTAGACTCATGCCGACAAGGCTGAGGACGCAAACTTCATTTCCTTATCAAGTGGAAAGGATTTCCCATGAGTGACAGTACGTGGGAACCTCGGGAAAACCTGACCCACTCTCAGTCTGCGATAACGGACTTCTATCGCCTACATCCTAATGCCGAAGGAGCGCCCAAGAGGACATAAAAGACAAGGATTCTTAGGCTCAAACGAATCCCCATCACTCCCACTTTTGAACCACTACCACTATCACTACTATGTCTTTCACCTCTGGCATCATTCAAGACGAATATGAGTCTGTAGGCGAACGTCACGCCTATCAGAACATAATTGTCCCTATGGCACCAGTCCCTATCCAAACTCCCCCTCCTCTTATGATCGGATCTCCTGACATGCGTCGCACTCAGTTACTTGAATCTAAAGTCTCGACCCCCCACCTTCCAACCTTTCCCTTATGCACCACAAACTCCTCCTCCTGTATCCCCTACTCTTGTCGACTGTGATACTGCCATAGCTACGGTAGTACAAGAAGAGGCAATAAACCAGGCATCGACCGTTGAAGAAGACAATGGACTCATTGAGTACATTGACTACAATGCCGAACCCGAAGAGAGCAATGACGATAACCCTGGACTTCTGTTCTTCCCTAACATTCCTTCATCCCCACGATATTACCCCCTTATGATTCCTCGATCCGACGACGACCCCACTCATGTAGTGGCTCCCTACATTTTCTACCATGATAATAATCAACAGGTGGTAGGATGTATGGGACGCAACCAACCCCCTTATGCTGAACCTGTCTATCTCCAACCTGCCGATCCTCCTATCCATATCCCTATCCCTATCCCTGATGCACGTCTTGCGCAGTTTCAATGAGAGCACCCTCGAGCATACGCCATTGATGAGGTAGTGCAAGACCTCAGCAATCCATGCATCAAAGCTGAGGTGTCACGTCTTCGTGATGCTCTATGCAAGCAGACCACACTGCAGAAGCAAAGGGAAGATGTCGAAAAGCAGTTAATGCAACTGCAACATGCTCAATTCGACACCGATCTGGAGATAAATGGAATTCGAAAGAGGATGGAAAAGGCAGACTTGGTACACACCATAGCCGATCGATATGCCGACATGTACCTGCAGCGAACATGCGCGGACACCCTTCCCCAACTCGCCATACGCACCAGAGGCCCCATCGAATATCCCCGCCTTCACGACAACACTAATCGCAACCGTCATTCATGCTGGCATTGTGGACAGATGGGACATAAAAAATCCCACTGCCCACAATGTCGCAAGAAGCATTGCTGGTGGTGCAACAGCAATCAACATTGGGGCTCGGAATGTATTTTTCGCCGAATGAACGTGGTCGACCTGCTCAACAAACCAGACCCGTCGACGCGCCCTCATTACTGCGGCAAATGCTTCAACAATTACGTGACACATGAAGAGTACAATTGTCCCAAGGCAATTGCGTGCCGACACTGCGCCAAACGAGGACCTCATGGCTTCCTCAACACTCACAACTGCCCCAAAGATTGTCAACCTACCCCACCCGATGGCGACAATTGGGACCTTGGCAGCGAATACGGAGGGTCAAACTAGAAGTTGAGGCAACTTCACGTCAAAAGGGGGGGTAATGTTACGATTCCAAACACTTTTCTTTGCTTACATCTTTACTTTGACTCATTTCCATCCACATACGTACAAGTGCCAGACTTACCTCATACTGATTACTCACATGACTCATCGCTGACTGATGCTTTGTTCTATGGCCTTCTATGGCATTCTTTTCCTATTATCACATGTTACTGTACAATGACTCATTCCTAGGACCCGGATCCTAGGATCGCACCATCTGTTTGTGACTCTTTGGTGCTGTACTAGTATATAAGTCGTAGGATACCTAGCTTGTACGGTAGACTTGACTTCTTCTTGAATCACATATTACTTCAGTCTCACAGACTCTAGAGGGATTCCTTTCTGAGGATACCTTAAGTTGAACGTGCGGGCCTTCGTCTATTGCCTCGCCTCTGTTATTCAGAAGGACCTTCGAGTCACTTCCTCTGCGCTGTGTTGAGCTCTGCTCCTCGTGCCACTTGTGCATCATCGAACTGAGACCTTGACCGGGTTTCGCTCTACCTCGAACTTGACTTAGTTGCACGTCGCACAATCGCCCGTGTGAGCATAACACCAATAGTGGAATGCTGCACAGAAGACTGGTCTAACAAGTGGGAGTTCACAAGTGAACAGTCTGAGGGACTGTCCATTGTATTGCTCTAGCTTATATATACCTGAGTACATGGTCTATGCATACTTTAGGGGAGGCTTAAAGCCAATCCTTAGGTGCTGCAATGGAATCTTCTAAAAGGTAATGGAAGGATTCTAAAGATAACGATCAATAGGAATAATCCCTTGAGTGGTGCCACTTCTGCACAGTCAGTCACATAACTGCTGTGCAATCTTTGTTTACTGATCAACAATCTTTGTTGATCAATCAATGAAACATTGTTGATTGATCAACAATCAGCAATAAGCAATCAACAGACTCAGAGAGCACATAATAGATCACCTGATGGATAAACAGAGAATGATCACATGACAGGTCACATGACCTTTGGAGTACGAAATTCAAACTCAGATTCAGCTTTCCTTTTTAGGAACTTGATTACATAATAACAGTCCAGTCCAGACTGGCCTAAACACTTGAGTTATGACCTAAGTTTAATGGTTTATGATAAGAACTGTACTTATATTAGAGTAGTAGATAACTAAACTAATATCATGGAGTGAGAGCTGTGGTATCAGGGTGTACATGGTAGGCTACTTATACATCTAGAGACAATAGACCTTGTACTACAATAGGGAACAAGAAAAGTGTTATATAATAAGTAGAATATAATAAGCCCCTAATACAATAGTGGGTGAAATGAGGAGAATGTACTTTAGACAATAAGTATAAGAAATGTAAAGAACAAAGAAATATCTCAATTAGGATATAACAAAAGAAAGTCCTAATGCATACTACAATAGTTAGTCCTTGTGATTGTTTTACATATATAATGTCATAGATAACAAGTTTAAGATTGCAAAGATCATAAATATAATCTAATCTAAAGCAGTTCATTATCTGCATAAGTTCATTTGAGCCACTAAGTGCACACAGGTCACTTATCAAACAGAGAATTAAGCAATTATAGTGCTTCTTAGTCCCCCCCTCATTAAATACAAAATAGCATAACTTACTACCAGTTGGTTGGGCAGTGTATAAGATGATATGCATGCATCATATGTGCCACAGATAGATGTATTCTAGGCCTGATCACCTATAAGAGACACCCTTTTTCTCCCTATGGCTGCCAGTACACCTTTCCCCTCTTTCTCCCACACATACACATAGCTATGGAATTTATTATGCCTGACATACCATCCACTATTACAGGTTTACCTTTTGGTCACTATGGCATCTTATACAATATATCCTTAAAAAAGACTAAAGATGTTCTTTCTAATGGTTGGCATTCTCATTGAGGTGAGTAAAGTTTTCACTTAAAATAGGCATCTTCTATTTTCAATCATAAATGGATTTTTCCAGTGAACACATATTAAAGGCTTATCCATTGCCTGCATCAGGCTGGCTATGTCTGGCATCAATACAGTAATTATTGTCATCAGAACTCAAACCTAGTAGCAGTGTGGATAAATATGGTGCTACTATGTCTAATCCAGCCTTTAGGGAAACTCCAGTTGACACTGCTTGGCCTAAAGATGCACTATATTCAACACCTTAATAACATGGACATTATGAACCAGCTGCAGCTTAAGGAAGTGTTCACTACTATACTTGTGGGTCCTACTCCTGCAGCTCTTGTCACCTAAGTCCCTGCTAGGCTTTTAATCCCTGCCTTAGCTATTCCAGGTGCTAGCTTTGTCTAACCTATACACACTAGACCCTCTGTGATAATGGATGACCTAAATAACTACAGAGTGTAAATTGAGTGTATTTTCAGTCAGCCACCTGGCCTGGTGACAGTGCTGTTGACAGGTGTAAGGACTGTCCTCTATATATCTATATCTATACTATAGTTTAATATATATACATTGGTTTGTCCTTAAAGAAAGGCCTTGACTTTGATAAGTGACCTGTGCACACTTATGGCTCAATGAACTTATGCAGATAAGGACTGCTTTAGATTAGATTAGATATACAGGTCTCATGTAGATTAGATTATTATAATCTTTACAATCTTAGACTTTGTTATCTATGGGATTGTAAGGTTCACATCCATGCTCCATGCACAACAACGCTAAACCACCACCACTTTGGCATGTTCATACATCAACAATGACTCAGCCACATTGGCCTCAGCATCGCCTCCATGTTTGTGTCCACACACATTATTACTCCTGTCCACATTGCCCCATCAGTCTGTGTCTACATTATAGTACTTGTATTGTCTCTGTGTCCTGTGGCTCATCTCCCATGTATATAACTCCTTAGTCTTAGTGTCACAAAATCATTATCTTCTCCATCTTTGCTCTAATTGTCTATTGTCTGATATTCTGTGCAATCACTGAATCCATACATCACACCTGTGCCAATCCTAGTTCTACTCTTGAGTGCTACATCTCCAAACCAACTCCTTACTCCTCTAACTCCTTTGGTCTATGTCTTCCCCTTGGGATGACACACTCATAACTTGCACCAGTCCCACAACATCATGTATATAGAACAGTGTTAATAAGTGACCTGTGTGCACTTAGCGGCTCAATGGACTTATACAGATAATGGACTGCTTTAGATTAGATATATAGGACATGTAGATTATGATCTTTACAATCTCGGACTACTATCTTATCTATGACATCATATGTACAGAACAATCACAAAGGACTTGTTATTGTAGTACGTGTTAAGACTTTCTTTTGTGATATCCTTATTATGATATATCCTTGTTCTTAACTCTTCATTGTACTTATTGTTTAAAGTACACTCCTTTTGTTTTGACCCCATATTGTTATGGGTCTTATTGTACTCTACTTATTGTACGACGCTCTCCCTTGTATCTTATTGTAGTACAAGGTCTATTGTCCTCACATGTATAAGTAATGCACCATGTACGCCCTGATACTACAGTTCTCATCACTGTGTATCAGGTTAGTAGTATTCCTCTCTAATGTGACTCTAGTTCTCATCACTGTGTATCAGACGTCTCTATTAGCTCTCCTGCAAGATCCCTGCTACCCTGCGCTGCCATATCTCACCACAGTCTCCCTTGTCACTGTGAGTATAAGCTTTCTTCACCTGTGCTGTTCATCAAACAGTCATAAGGACTACTTATTGTAGTACATGTTAGAACACTCTTTTGTTATATCCTTATTGTGATATATCCTTTGTTCTTTACTTTTCCTTATACTTATTGTCTAAGTACATTCTCTTTGTTTTGCCCACTATTGTATTAGGGGCTTATTGTATTCTACTTGTTGTATGACACTTTCCTTGTTCTCTATTGTAGTGCAAGGTCTATTGTCTCTAGATGTATAAGTAGTCTACTATGTATGCACTGATAGCCCAGTTCTCACTCTGGTGTATCAGCTCCCACTGCAAGATCCCTGCTTATCCTGCACTGCTTTATCTCACCACAGTCCCCTAGTCCATTGTGAGTATAGCTTCTTCACCTGTGCCATTCATTAAGGTTGTGCTAAGTGTGGGTGTAGCCAAGCTAGATGGTAAGATCATAAATGCTTTGGTCCACAATTACCCTTCCTCTCCTTTTGTCTACCTTGTTGATAAGTGACCTGTGCGCACTTAGCGGCTCAACGGACTTATGCAGATAATGGACTGCTATAGATTAGATATACAGGACTCATGTAGATTAGATTATTTGTATGATCATTACAATCTAGGATTTCTTTATCTATGACATCATATGTACAGAACAATCACAAGGACTTGTTATTGTAATACGCGTTAGCACTTTCCTTTTGTTATATCCTTATTGTGATATATCTTTGTTCTTTACATTCCTTGTACTTATTGTCTAAGTACACTCCCTTTGTTTCGCCCACTATTGTATTAGGGGCTTATTGTACTTCTACTTATTGTATGATGCTTTCCTTGTCCTCTATTGTAGTACAAGGTCTATTGTATCTAAAGTGTATAAGTAGCACATCATGTACACCCTGATACCACAGTTCTCACTCTGTGTTATCAGATGCTCTATCAGCTCAACTTGCTAGATCTTGCTTCCCTGTGTTACTCTATTCTCACCACAGTCTATCTTGTCTCTGTGAGTATGAGTTCCATTTACCCCTGTGCTGTTCATCATACCTATGCCCACAACTAGATGTAGGTTAGCACAGATTCCTGTAGCTTTCTTTGTGGTCTTAATAAACAGCATAGGTGAAGAAGATCATACTTACAGTGACAAAGTAGACTGTGGTGAGATATAAAGAGTGCATGAAAGCAGCACAGAGAGATCTTGCAAGTAAAGCTAGATAGAAATGTCTAATAGCACAGAGTGAGAACTGTGATATCAGGGTGTACATGGTAGGCTACTTATACATATGAGAACAATAGGCCTTGTACTACAATAAGAGATAAGGAAAGTGTCGTACAATTAGTAGAATACAATATGGAGTTGAAACAAAAGGAGTGTACTTAAACAATAAGTACAAGGGAAGTAAAGAACAAGAGATATCACAATAAGGATATAATAAAAGAACGTCCTAATGTGTACTACAATAACAAGTCCTTGTGATTGCGTCAGTAGTCGAATACCAAGTCCATATAGTAAAAGTAAAAGGAAAAAGAAAAATGTTCATGGGATCATGACAGTGGAGCACATTACCATTATCATGTTTCACCATTTGCTCTGTAATTCTAGACATGTTTTAGTCTAACTACTGCATTTACCTCTGAGATGTTAGAGCACAAACAATCAAATATTCTGAATTGCAATATGTGACGCAGAGTCATATAAATTCACTGTCATATTTGCCCAACTCCTCATACCAATACACTCTAGGCCAATTATATAGTGAAGACATCCACTCTCATCCACCTTCATCCAATCTCATTGATCCTCATCTATTTTGATCTACTCTCTCCCACTCTTGCAAGCACTTACCCACTACAGTTCATCACTGTCCACTATAGACCACACCTACCCATCCTTGTTAACACCCACCCACTCTCATCCACCCTTGTCCCACACTCAGACACCCTCATCCACACTTCTCCACACACCACCCCTATATTCACTGTTATCCACGCTTGTCTACACTCATCCACCTCACTGATACTCATCTGCCTTCACTAACACTCATCCAATTTAAATATGCAGTCTGATATTGGCTTACAATCTGTGTCTGGAGGATCACAGTTATCATCCACAGCTCCTGCCACAGCTTCTGCCCATCCTATTGATGATGTCTTTGAGATTACTCAGGAGGATGCCAGTATTCTAGAAGAATACATTGAGGAGTTCAAGGAAGGTGATGCAGACACATGTTTTTTTTTTTTTTTTTTTTTTTGGAACCATTGTTATTCTGGGGCAGTAAACTAAGTACAAGACCAGTTGAGTAATACAGAGATGAAAACTCATTGAGGGATAGGTTAAATGGAGACTGCATCGAGACGAGGTATCGTAGGTTGTGAAGAAAAAACGCCCTTCCAAAGGGTGTACGTAAAGTTCAGTAAGAGTAGGATCGGGAACGTAATGTAACATAACCGTTCTGCATACAAAAGATATGATGACGATAAAAGGAAATTTACCCCCATATGGGCGGACCGTTTTGAAACGGGGTCCACCGGTGGAATGCGCAACTACCCTGGGTCAAAGGGAACAGGTCCCGACTCCGGCCTTGAGGCAGCACCCGAGAATTGAAGGAAAACTAACAACCATGTGGCTTCGTCTTTGTCCCCAAACAAAGTCCGAAGTGACTTTCCCACAATGGTGTTGAATCGTAGTTCACACATTTTGTTGTGTACGTGCTGAACTCTGCGACAGTGATAGAGGAGGTGAGGAATAGACCGGTCCCGGTCACCACACGGGCAGGTGGAATCTTCCGGGGGGAGGTCTGGTCGTCGTCTCTTTGTGTATTCGGATGTGAAGCAGTGGCCAACTGCGAGTTGGAAGGCCATGGATAGAGTTTTTCGATGGATGGGGGGGATTTTGGTGTGGCGGATGAGGGAGACGGGTCCAGGAGCAGCGTCCTTCGGAATTTTGACCTCCTTAGGAAAAGCAGCCGTGAAGAGTGAATGGTTACATCCATCAGGAGGGTGTTGGATGCCATAGTTATATGCCGTGTAGTCTCGACCAGATTTTAATCTCCGGTCTTGAATCCACTTAGTAGACCATGCGTGATAAGCCTGAGTACGCGCCATCTTTTTGTAGTAAGTGGCGGTCTGGACCCGGTTAAGGGCGGAGAGGGGTGTGCGGGAGCAGGTCCTGAGTGCTGCGAGCCTGGCCAAGGTAGTTTGCCTGCGATTTCTCGCCACCGGAGACCACACCAAGTGGACCTTGGTGTTCCTGGGTAAAGAGAAAAAATTTGTAAGTGATCTATGAAAACGTAAGAGGTCCTGTTGGCTTTTGACCCCTTTGAAGTTCTGGATCCGAGCAAGTGCGCTCATGTCTCCACTGAGTACGTAAATATGATCAGGTGCGGTCTCATGAGAAAAGGTTTCGTCGATGAACTCAGCTGCTTTACTAAGAGCAAACAGCTGGACATCTCCGGTGGTGACGTCTAGGCCGTGAGGCCACTGCTTCACAATCTGGCTCTCCCCTCGCGTGATACAAGCGGCCACACCGCCCACTTGTTTGTTGTTGAACCGGCCCTTGTTAGAGACCGTTCCGGCAAGGCAAATTATCATCGTACTAGAGCCGGCGACTTCCTTGTACAGGTCGTCAACCCACTTTTTCCGATCCTGGGGTCTGGCCATCCCCATCACGTTCACGTTCGCCCTCCAGTTGGGAACCTCCCAGGGGGCGACCGCAGTGACGTCTGCCCGAGGACATCTAGGGTCAACTCGTGCGCTGAGAGCCTCCAAGGCAGTGGGGCGCTGTTTGGGCCCTCCAGACCAGGTCCGTTGTGCACTGACTTGTACCAGTCCCTCGTTGCCAAGGTCTGGGCCGTTCTGGACCAGTCCACACCACTCTCTGCCAAGACGGCGAAGGAGTTGTGAGTCCCGGGGAACACAGGTCAGTCTGTAAGCAGAAGTTTGTGTCAATTTCTCGAAATAGAAATCCGCAGGAAGAATGTGGAGTAACTCATGAAGGGGTTCCTGTGGCACTGTGCGAAAAGCACCAGCGCACACTTTCACCCCCTCGTTCATTACCAATTGTACCTTGTTGATGAGTGTCTTGCGATTCTTGGCATTGGCCCAGAGTTGACAGCCATAGGACAGGACCGGGAGGCAGATGGCGTTGAAAACCAGTCGCCAACTCGCGGTCGAGATTCCTTTGGCTGAGTTGCCTAGCATCTGTAAACTCTTGAGTGAGCCTTGTGTGTGGTTACACATCATAGTAACGTGTCGTGTCCAGTCGAACTTTTGGTTGATGAAGAAACCTAAGTATCATACCGTGGGGGAAGAATAGACATAGTAATAAGTAGAATGAACGATGTCCGGTAAAAGGAGCGATGTGGGAGGGGGGTCTTTCTTGGTGTGGGGGTTCGTAAAGTAAATAAGTTCGGTTTTAGATGGTTTGATGAATAAGTTCGATTTGTGTAACCAAACCTCACAGAACAAATATCAATCCCTAAGGCGTTCATTGACTTCGGTCCAAGTTCTGCCGTGAGCAAAAATCAGTCCGTCATCCACATACATTCCTAAGGTCGAATTGTCACATGGGGGAGGGTAGTGGAGGAGTGGGGCGGTGTATAGGGCGGAGAGGATGGGTGATAATGGAGAACCCTGAGGGGTGCCAATGGGCTGGCCACACTCGTCCCCGATTTGCCCATTGAAGGCCAGGGCAACGTGGCGGTCCTGGAGGAACGAACCAACCCAGGTCGCGATTGACTCGGCATAACCAAGGATACACAGGACATGAGCCATCCGTTCTCTGTGGACATGATCAAAGAAACCGCTTATGTCAAAAAGTACCGCTCCGCATTTCCGCCGAAGACGGAGTTGGGCCTGGGCATCATGACATATCGTAAGGCCAGCATCAATGGTTGAGGAGAAGGCACGCGTGCCAAACTGGGTCATGGGAAGCAGACCGAACTTGTCTGCTTCGAATGCCAGTCGCTTAGCCACGGCCTTTTCGAGGAGCTTGCTGATGCATTCGATGAGTGATATGGGTCGGTAAGACTTAGCTGCCAGATAATCATCCTTTCCCAGTTTCAGGATAACGACCACCAATGCCTTTTTCCACAGACGGGGTTGATATCCGTGGGCAATGCACGCATCGAAAAGGGGGATGACGTGGTCCTTGATCGACCCCCAAGCTTGTTTAAGTATGACCCACGAGAGCCCAGAGTTTCCAGGGGCAGAGTCATTGGCACATTTGAAGAGAAGGTCTTCGATTTCGTCGTCTACAAACAGTTCCCATCCGCGGGTTTCACGCGGTGCAGGGTCCGAGTGTTGGACGACCTCAATGTCCTCCAAGCCTTCTACGAAGAATCGTTTGGCCAGAACACCGGCTATCTCCCTTTGGTCAAAGGAGAGGGCACCAGATGCAAGCCTGAGAGCCGGGATGCCGTCTAGATGGTGACCATGGCGCCATTTTGCAACCTCCCAGATGTTATGCGACTCGATCACCTTGTCGTAATAGCCGCGCTTTGCTTTCTTGGCTAGGCGTTTGACATCCGCCGCCGCATGCCATTTTTCAGGTGAGTCCCCAGGTGGGAGGGCCCGCAGAGCATCTACCGCCGCTGCGCACTCGTCATTCCACCACCAATTGCTGCAGGAGCACTGAGGTATTTTCTTCTCCAGGTGTAGTTCGCATGCTTGGAGTATTGCGTTTTGTGTTGCTTCCACAAAGATTTCTATCTCCCGCGAAGAGGTAAGTGGAGTAAGTGGGGGGAGGGCGGCTGACATGGCATCCTGCCACGCCTTGAGTTCGTCTTCATTGGCCTGAGAGTTGAACTTGTAGCTTTTCCGGTCAGCCTGTTTGAGCCCCCTGAAGAACTCGTCGAGGAGCCAAACTGAATGGATGCCTGCATGATTGGAGCCAAGGGAGGCTTCCCAGTCGGTGATAGGGGGGGAGATGGCGAGAGAGGCAACCACTGCACAGTTCTGCCAGACTAAGTCCAGCGTACTGCCGCGTTCCTCCTCCATGCCCTTCCGAGTGATTTCGCCGGGTAGCGTGCCAAGCTCGAAAGCTTGGGCCGCTGTCCACTGCTCGAATCTTGCAGCTGTGGGTGAGGGTGACCAACCCCTCGGCGACCAGCTCGGGGAGTGAATGTTGAAATCACCCAACAGGATAGTGGGGATTTCGGGATCTAGATCGAGAGAAATGAGTGTAGTGAGAGCGGAGGGGTCCTCCACATCATTATAGAAATTGATGGTACGTAGAACGTCTGTGTGTATCCGTAAGTCCACTATGAGTATGCAGTTGTGTCATACCAGGTCAAGTCTAGGTACCGCCTTTATGGGGTGGGACCTTCAACTGGAAGCTAGTCTGCTGTATTTTCGTATGTAAGTTATAACTTTAGATCGTTTGTCCGTGAAGAATGGGTAAAAGATATTCCAGTTGCGGTGCACTACACCGCCCCTTACCTCTAAACCATCCCTCGCATCATCTCCTCTTGTTGTTCCTATACGGCCAAACCATGGTTCTTGGGTGCAAAGAACGTCATCACTAATGTTCGTTTCGAGGAGAGCATGCATCATTGTGTTACGCCTCCTCATGTTGACACTTAGTATGTTTGTACTATGCATAAAGGGAGGGCGTGATTGGTGTGAAAAGCCGTGAGGCGTCCTGCTTGATGTGGTCTTTGATGCTGTCCGCAATCTTGTCGCCGAACAGTTGGGTGTGGTCGGGAAGGAAGAGGTCATCGAGCTTCTAGTCCATTACCAGATATTCGACTTCGAACTTCATAAGTGGTCGAGTGGTGGAGTTGTTTTCGTAGAGGGCGGTGGCGAGGTTCATAACGAAGTCCGAAGTGTCGTTGAAGGCTCGGGCCTTGTCCCCAGCGGAAGATTTTGATTTGCGTCGTACCTCAACCTCCTCATCCGATGCAAACCAGGTGTTAGGTGGGAGTCGTGTAATGGCGAAATGGTAAGGCCTGGAGTCTCCCCAGAGTTTGCGGAAGGCCATGACCCGTTTTGAGGCTTCAGCATGACCGCCCTCCCCTGCAGCAATCGTGTCCTCCGTGGCTGGGACCGTGAGTGGCAGCTTGTGCTTGACCGCGAACCTCGCTGGGAGACAGAAAAGGTTGTCGAAGTTCTCTGTACAAGAGCCCCAACCCATTTCCAGTTCTCCCAGTGCGCAATTCATGTCAGCGTCCGATTGGTCGCTAACAGAATACACGATGGCTCGGAAAGCGTCGATAGTTTCTGAAATGGAAGCAAGGTCCTCTGGGTACAGGACCTCCATGATGGCAGAAGATGTCGCAGCTCCCTGTGTCGCTTGGGCAGCGTCAGCCCAGGCAGCAGACACATGTTCTAGGATCATTGCAAATGTAATGGCAGAGCTATATGCACTCCGAGATGGTACAGTATCTTTCAATAAGAAGGATGCTGACAGGGTAAATTTCCTCATATTAAATGAAGGAGCACTAAAGCTGATGGTCCATAACAGAGGGTTAGAAAATGGTTTTACAACTGCTATTCTCCACCTGAACAGAAATACATTAAATTCACCCACAAATGGTCTGCCAGAAATACCTTTTACCACCTACATCAAGATGAAGTCATGCTGGAAGTGGAGCAAATGTCTGGTGCTCGTCCTAGATCACAGGCTTTCCTAGGCTCACTTCAGGATGCAACAACTAAAATATGATCAACATTATCTGTAGAGAACCAGCAGAGATATTCCAATCTAGCAACTAGGTGGTCAGATAATGCCCCCCCTCCCCATATCCAAGCTAGGTACTTATGTCAAATCCAGGTTCACTGCTCTGACACTCCTATTAATGCTGCTATCAATAGAATGGCTAGTTCTATAAGTGGGAAAATCATCCAAGACTTTCAAGCCCAGTTATTCAAAACTTGTGGTATTCAATATGTAGTTCTGACTGCACATGAGCACGAAAATGGGAGCATCATTACTGGGATGTAGGTCCTTCAGGAATACACACTGTCAGATGGTTGATGCCTTGCATGCACAGTGATGAAGCAAACAATTTACTGGATGGTGGGACTTGCTTTCTCAAGTATTGCCCCAACTGGAAAGATGCTCCACTTTTCAGAGAATGGCAGAAATATGCCAAGATGTGTTTTAGAGGAGGTTGGCACTTTCTCTTAAATTCTATAGATTATGGTGCACTCATCCCACTTCTAGGTGATGTCCACACTACTTAGAAGGGCCACCCCAAAACAGTCAAACCTCCGATTTCCATTCATATCAAATCCAATGGGTGCCCTGATATTCCAGCCATCACCGATGCAGATGGGTATAATGCCAAGGCAGTGCAGGCAGTGCTCTGAGATTATATTACTACCCACATTCATAAGTTGTCTGTTGATTATTTCAGCTGTGTGTGCTACAGTTGTATTAGGATATGTCTCTGGGAAGAAAAAGGCAACCATTCCATGGGCAAAGTTGTCTCAGGACCCAACTTCTTAGATAAAGCCAGAATGTGTTCCAGATGGCTTTCAGTGGGCAGACCCATCCAAGCTCTGCATTGGTGATATGTTTAACCTCCTAAAACACTGGAGGCAAAGAAAGCAAGATCATCTTGAACCACTGATCTGGGTGTCCTCATGCCCTCTCCTCAAAGATGTGGAGCAGCCATCTAAGCACTGCCAAGCTTCAAAATGGCGACAAGGTCATAAACCAATGTGGGGGGCCCTAATGACTCCTCCAACTCAGAGAGTAGTTCTATATCCAGCTCCAATGACCCCTCCAGCTCCAATGCCAATCACAGTGCTCTTCTCAATTCTGATGACAATTCCACAGAGGACAAAGAATCAGAAAACTTTAATCTTAAGGTTTCTTCCCCTCATTCATTGTCTTCTCCTCAGGGCTCAGGTATGATTATCCTATCCTTGGCATATATGAAATGGTGTTTGATACTCTATATAGGATCATTTCAGGGTGGTAGGAGATACACATCCACTCCCAGTAGTCCTATAGACACTCAATGCAGATCCACTTTAGGTGAGTTACATCTTTACTTAAGTTATCTTACATGATAGATATGTACTAACTGTTTTCAAGAAATGGAGTGGACATTAAGTCCTGACCACATATTAGAGGAGAGGCAGGAGAGGCAGGAACATGACAAGGACTATGATAGTGGTCCTGATGACTCTGGCACATTCCAATCAAGTCCACAAGGCTCCTTTGATGAGTCAGACCATGGCAAGTGGCAAGTGAAAATAACTGAGAGAGCAAAGTAAGTATATTATCCTTAGAAGTGAGCTGGCTGTCTGATCAATATGCCAGATATATGAACACTGGTAGAAGTGTCGGAGGAATTAATACCCACTTCTTACAAAGGTAGAAATATAACCATTGTATTTGCCCACATACCCAGTGTGCTATGAAGGATGAATTGTTCCCACTTCACTGTCATTCATTTGAGCTATCCAACATCTCCACCTACCTATAACCTTATCTAATGTCCTCTGATGTCCTCTTCCTCCACTTGATATTCTTTTCCTCTAAGGACTGCTCACTCTCCTTCATCCTCTCTCCGACTTACTAATACCAATCTGACCTCTTTAGAGGTATTAACCCTTGCCCTTCCAAAACCTGATCACCCTCATCCACCTGTCTTAGTGTTATCTGTCTGTCCTTTTCTCATGTAGGATGCCCCCTGGTTTAGACAGTGGTGTGCAAGTGGTTGCTCCAAGATGAAGGAGAACACACCTACTTACCAGAGTGTGAAGATGTACCCTAGTCCAATGAAGGCTGTTCAGAAGTGGACATGTACTCTCCAAAGTGTAGAAATTCCCCCTGGTCCAGTCAGTAGTGTGTAAGCTGTTAGATCAGGATGGAGGAGTGGATATATACTTACCAGACTGCAGAAATGCACACTGGTCCTACCAGTGGTATATATGTGGTTGTAACACTGTCAATACCCACCTGTGCCACAGTATATGGAGATATGTTCTATTCCAACCACTGGCTTGCAAGTGGTCGGACCAAAGTGGCAGAGTAGAGTGCAGCTTACTTGGCTATGATATTGTGGCCTATGTTAATAAGTGATCTAATAAACACTCTAAGAATCAGAGAAGGTTAGGGGGAGGAGATATCTAGTCACTGGCATGTGGTGTTACGCCCTAGCAGGGGCGTTGTGCAAGGGGTGATTCAAAGGTTCAGAGTGTCTGTGAAGACACACACTAATAGATGAGCAAAGACGTCTATTGTCTGTGATGCTACGACTCTAGTAGTGTCTAATAGATGTTATGCACAATGTGCACAACTGACTCAGTGACAGGACACCTAGTCCGAAGTGTAAGACACTTCTCTACGCCTAATCTTGGTGGCGAACTAAGTCAATCAGGTGTGGCATTGTTATAGTACAACTGCAAAGACTTCGAAGGAGGGTTTGACTCGATTAGAGTCGAGAGAGGTGGTTCACAAGATGAGAGGAGAACTGTTCACACCAAAGGTACGAAGGCAAGGTTGCTAGATTGCAAACGAAGCCAAGTCTGGCTTCTTACAGTATAAAGTACAAGTATATATAGTGCTCAAGTCACAAAGACGAACACACAAGGACAGACATATGTAAATGTTGTTATCTGGGGTTTTCTTATCCGAAGCACAAGACAATATGGGTTAAACGAGATGAAGAACAAAGGGGACACACCAATGGAGTAACAAAAGATAACAGAACCGAAACAAAGGTAAGTGACAACATACATGTGAAAGGACTGAAGCGTCCGGATCATAACATGTGGGGACAGAACCACATCAGACCAACAGTATCTTAGTAGCTGGAGCAGTGCAGGGGAGCTTGGAGATGATTTCTGGTCCGACTCACACTTTCTATGCTTTGATATGCCTTGGTCCACCAGCCAATGTCAGCTGTCCCATGAAATATGGAAGATTCTCTAACATCGGCCAACGTCAGCTGTCCATGAGTTATGGGAGATTCTACCTGTCGGCTGGCCCATCAATTATGTAAGCCATCGCTGATCCATGGCTGTCAAGCAAGCCCAATAATTTTTAAAACCTGCCCCTCAGGGGCTTGTACATTTTCATTTGTGTTTGTTTAAGCTTATTCTACACATTTCAATTCTTAGGTTCAGATATCTCAAACATAGCCATTATGACAAGCATATGTTAATCCTATGATTTCATTTTCTCAAATATTCACATATGTATCTGTTTTCATCTCAAGGATGATTTGTGGCCTCAAATTAGAGGCAAGTGCAATAACTTATGATTCAGTGTTATGCCTAAGTGTTTATGCATTCTTACTAAAAATCCAAATTATATTGCCAAAATTTAAGCCCCTAACTACTGTACTTTTACTATAAAACTAGCTGTAGTCAAGCCTTTTGGATAAATTGATACAACTTCTGTTCTTTGAAATACCTTATCTGCCTAAGTCACTGTCTTTAAACACATAATCCTTTATCTTCACTTCTGGTCACACCCTTAACCTCATCAAATAGATCACATAGTGGAGGAGTTTGGCCAGTTCAACACACACTCTGTGGATACTCCCATGGTTGCCAGCCTGCAGCTACAACATCCTGACACATCATTGCCAACACCACCTGACATTACCAACTGGGCTTTATGCACTCCTTACCACTCTTTGGTTGGAAGCCTGATGTACATTACTGTCACCACTCACCCTGATATATTATATGCCATTGGACAATTTTCTTTGTGTCTTAACTGCTATCAGCCAGAACACTGGAGCACCACCATATGGGTTCCCTAATATCTTAAGGCTACTTGCACTATGACCTTAGTACTTGGCAGCATTAATGAATTGTGGCTCATCAGATACTCCAATTTCAACTACATAAACTGTTCAGTGTCTAGTCACTTAGTTGGTGGCTATTGCTTTATGCTTGGATTGGGCATAATATCCTAGAGCTTGCAAAAACAAGCAATGGTTGCAGATTCCTTGTGCTACATGAAATACATGGCTCTGCATGAAGCAGCACATAAAACAGTGTTCCTTAGGCAACTACTTGACAGTCTAAACCTGCTCCCATCTGGGCCTTCCTCACTTTACTGTGATAACAACACCACTTTCAGACTTGCTGAAGACCATGTGTGGCACTCACACATCAAACATCAAGTATCACTACATCTATAAGCAAGTCCTTTTGGGGGAATTAACTGTTCAACATGTTAACTTGAAGGACAATACTGCCAACTGATGAACAGCACAGGTGAAGATATACTCACAGTGGACAAGAAGACTGTGGTGAGATATAGCAGCGCAGGGTAAGCAGGGGATCTTGCAGTAAGAGCTAAGAGGACATCTGATAACACAGAGTGAGAACTGTATCATATTAGAGAGAAGAGGAACTAACCTGATAACACAGAGTGAGAACTGTGGTATCAGGGTGTACATGGTACTCTACTTATACACATTGGATACAATAAGCCTTGTACTACAATAGGGAACAAGGAGAGCGTTCATACAATAAGCAGAAGTACAATAAGCCCCTAATATAATAGAGGGCGAAACAAAGGGAGTGTACTTAGACAATAAGTACAAGGAAGTGTAGAGAACAAAGGATATATCACAATAAGGATATAACAAAAGGAAAGTTCCTAACGCGTACTACTAATAACAAGTCCTTGTGATTGTTCTGTACATATGATGTCATAGATAAGGTCCGAGATTGTAAAGATCATAATAATCTAATCTACATGTGTCTGTATATCTAATCTAATCTAAAGCAGTCCATGTCTGCATAAGTCTATTGAGCCGCTAAGTGCGCACAGGTCACTTATCAACATCTCCCCGTGATCAGCAATCTGGGACTAGCACAAGCCCATGTCTACATTGTGTTGCTGCAGCAGGACACGCGCTAACGACTTGGTGAAGCCAGTCTGCAACCATTTCTGCAGTAGGGGTTTTGACAAGGGTGATGGTGCCCTTTTCAATGTATTCCCTAATGACATGATGCCGTATGGCAATGTGCTTAGATTGCCTCCCAGTGACAGGGTTCTGAGCCAAATCAATGGCACCCTTGTTGTCACCATGTAGTGGGATGGGGTGGTCGACCTCGTACCCGAGTTCCGCAAGGAAGCTCTGATACCAAGCGGCTTGGTTGGCCGCATCGGTCATGGCCATATATTCAGCCTCTGTAGTGTTTTGGGCTACAGTCTTTTGCTTGCACGAAGACCAGCTTATTGCACCATTAGCTAGTATGAACACATAACCAGAAGTGGAGTGTCTGTCGTCAACCTGGTCACCCAGACTGGAATCAGTGTAGCCATGAAGGCCATCTCCACTGGCGCCATCGTAGATCAAGCGCATGTCCACAGTTCCTACTAAGTAGGACAGAACGTACTGCGCCAACCATAGATGTTGAGGGAAAGGATTTGCTGCATACTGCGCCAAACGTGATACAGCAAAGGAAATGTCAGGTCTAGTGCCAATCTGAGCGTACAGCAACTACCAATGAGTGACTGATAGTGCGTAATGTCAGAAGCAGTAGCCTGACCCGTATATTTATGAAGGTGCTCGTCAGCACCAGCAGGTAAGGGTGTGGAGTGTGGTGTGGCATCAGCCATCCCAAAGCGTTCAAGGACATCCTTGACATAGCCAGACTGATCTATTTCAATGCGTCTGAGGGAGCGGTTCCGCACAATGCGTATACCAAGATATGATTCTATCTCCCCGAGATCTGTCATCTCATAGCATTCAGAAAGATCTGACTTAACACGCTTGCTGTTCTCCAAAGATGCACCCAAGATTGTGATGTCGTCAACGTAAACAATAACGAAGAGTGGACCATCCCCCTCTTGTTGAGGCAACACATAAATGCCTGCATCGGCAAACGTCCGCTTAAAGCCTAGTGTAATTAACACTCCATGGAATTGTAAGTTCCATGTGCGGGAGGCTTGTTTGAGACCATAAATCGCCTAACTAGGCGACACACCTTCGTCTCAGAGCCAGTGACAGTGAAACCTTGTGGCTGCTCCATGTAGATCTCCTCGTCAAGCACGCCATTGAGAAAAGCAGACTTGACATCCATCTGATGGATGTGCCAGTCCTCTAGCGCAGCTAACACTAGTAACATACGAAGCGACTCAAATCGTGCGACGGGAGAGAAGGTTTCATCAAAATCTATGCCAGGGATTTGCGTAAATCCCTTAGCCACCAAGCGAGCTCTGTAGCGGCCATCCGCCTTGAGCTTGAAGACCCATTTGGATTTTACTGCCTTACGATTAGGCGGGAGATCCACTAACTCCCATGTGCCATTCTTGGCGAGCGCATCTATCTTATACTGACATGCCTCCGTTCACCTGTCTGCATCACCAGACTTCATAGCCTCTGCATAAGATGCAGGGTCTCTACCCACATAAGCTGCAGCTAACAGCTCCACATACCCCAGCTTTCTGCCGCGTGTGGCCACATTGTCCGCATTGAAGTAGCGGGGATTGGGCACTGGTACACGCGCAGATCGTCTAGGTGCACTGTCCATTTCATGCAACAGCTGACTACGCTGTGCGCGGTCCTCAAAACTCCCAGGCATTTCTGGTGAGGGAGGAGGCACATGGCGCATGATGCGAGTGGCACCTGACGAGGTGGTGGTGATGTGGGAGTGGTGTGCTCACGCTTAGGTGTGGTGGGCAGAGTGGGGTGTGCAGGTGGTGGTGGTGGCGTGTGTGGACGCTCTTGTTTTGGGTCTAATAAATCCTCAACATCCTCCTCCTCACTACTGTGTGAGTGTGCAGGGGAGGGTGCTCGCTGTGGTGGTAATGCCGGCGGGTGAGGCACAGCAGTCACTGGTGTGATATCATGTGGGCCACTTGAGAAGTGGAAGGTGTGGGGTGTGTCTCAGCACCCTGAAGGGACGGGAAGCTACTCTCGTCAAATGTCACATCCCTTGACAAACGAACGGAGCGGGTTTGACGGTTCCAAAGCCTGTAGCCCTTAGATTCAGGCTCAAAACCCAATAAGCATGACCTCAATGGCCTTCGCATCTAATTTGCGACGCTTATCAGCGGGTACATGCATGTACCCCTTGCATCCAAAGACACATAAATGGGAAACATCTGGAACCTTGCCACAGTTTCCAGAGTTCAAAAG
>WTXK01000735.1:0-20836 GCA_025769895.1 Lactarius psammicola
CTCTCAAGGAGAGCTTGCTCGAGTTTCTTATTCTTTTTCTCTGCCTCCTCTGCTCGATGAAGTGCAGTATCTGCTTCGACGCGGAGATTGGAGAGTTTCTGGTTCGGTAAATACTCGTGGCTACCGAGTGAATGGGCTATTGATACGGTACTTACCTCTTTGATCTTTTCCATGGGGTGGGTGTAAGGACCAAGAGCCTATACTGGGCGAAGGGTTGTCGGGGCACTTCGTTGGCACCCCTTCCAGCTCCTACCAAATCGAACTTTCTGCTGGCTGGGAGCATTGCGGTACCGGCGGTTTGGCTGCGGTTTGACCACGTGAGGGGTATCACAAGGGGGTTGTATCGTTTGTACCATGTAATGTATGACCACTTGTTCGCACAGAGAGGGTGAGTCCTGACGTAGTTCGAGACCATCTTTGATGGCCTTACAATCGCTCACAAGCTAGAGCTTTCTGTTGGCACTGAGGTGATGCTCTCGACCGGTCCGATGAACGATCGTCATTCCGAGTGGGGCCACTATGTGTTACATACCAATCGCGACCGCCGATCTTTCAGTCCTGGGTTCTAGCCTTGACTAATATGGAGACAACTTCCACTCTGTTGAACGAGCGTCCAGATAAACATTGCCCTCTCACCACGTTTTTGTACTATCACCCGCTTTTTTCTTCTTGACGTTATCGCTGTCCCATAACCTTCTTGACCCTATCGCTATTCTTGTTGTCGGCTTAGTATTTGTGCCACTCCGTCATAACCAACCCTCCTAGCCTCCCACGAATTGTGGTCTCTCAATACTCTAAGCATATTCAGGACCTATACGCTGGCCCCAAAGCGGAACCCCTTCTCTCCAGTAGACGTGGTCCTTCTCCCTTCGTCGAAGCATTGAAAAAAGATACCCTGCAACAGAGCTCCTGCCTCCCTTTATCACCTACTCCCTTCCGACGATTCCTCCTCCGACTGTTTTCTACATAGCTAACCGGGCCGAACCATGTATGAACAGAAAGTGGCTACCTGTAGCCATCCCGTGGTTACACGCCCCCCGCGGCTGTCCGATGGAGAAATACTGCCCAAAACGATCAGAAATTTCGAAAATCATTGTCTAAACTATTTTGTCAACGCAGAGGAAGGTGTCGCTGACAACGAAATGGTCGCCCGAATTCTCTCATGTTTCGAAAATTCTCTTGTGAACGATTGGATAGCAGTGGACCGAGATCGCCTAATTACCCTAACATTCGAACAGTTCATGACCGAATTTCGGACTAGATGGCTCCCGCTCAACTGGGAAAGAGAGTTGAGCATACAGATTCTAGGCGCCCGCTTCGACCCCAAGAAGATCCGCTTCGGGGCATGGGCCTATCAGATACAATCACTCAATGCCGATCTACGCGGTACCCCGTCGCATCTTGATGAACACAGCATGCGCCTCCAACTTGGGGCAAACATCGATGAAGAGCTGCGGTCGCTAGTTCGGGGGGCAAAGGCTAATCAAATCAAGGAACTGCACACATGGGTTGCTGAAGTCAGTGACCTCGACGACTACCGCCACGACAGACAGAAGCGCATGAGGGAGGCCATCGATGAGATGATCCACGCCCGTGAAGGATCGTTCGGCGTCTCATCACAAAACGCTAACACTAAGCGAAGAGTCAAACTAGTACCATATGCGTAACGGTGGTACGACTCCCTCGTCGTCTGCAACGACCACACCTACACTCTAAACCCCACAAACCACTCGGGCAACCTACGGCTTTGGCGCTCTTAGACTACAGGAGCGAGTCTCTGTCTTAGCTACATGTTACGGAATACCAACGCGGGTCCTTTTTCACATGGGATTGAGGGCACACGCACACTGGCAGGACGTCTATCTCTCGCGTAAGTATTGTATATTGTCTGCACTTCCAGGTAATGCTATTATGGCCGGGGCATCCTTTTGACCTTGGTCCACTGTCATATCCACATCTTCGAAGTCCCAGAGGTGCCCACAATGGCTCCTTTCGACATCTCAACAGACACGCTCTAGAAATGGCATGGATTCATGTGTCCCCACTCCTTGACCTCTCCGATTTTCACTGACACGCCCAGCATCCCCTAGTCTCTGTCTAATGATAAAATTCCGGTGGTCAAGGTATCCGAACTGCGGTTTTGTTACCCGATGCCGTCTTTGAAGCAGTCGACCTTTGCCAAACTCACACCCTACTTGAGTTTGCACCAAGTAGATGTGTCGAAAGCCTGTGTTCACACGCGGCCTTTCGAGCCATGATCCCGCCAGTGTTTATGGCCTTCCTGCCACATATGGGTACGAGTGCCGCGGCAACCCACTTCTCTTTGCAACTCCCCATTTCTCGTCTCACCGCACAGAACCGCAGTCGTCGACAGCAGAGCTACATTGGGGGCCTCAAATTTGCGTATGGCGCTGTAGTACTGTCACATCAGAACGATAGTTATTTATTTCTTCAGGATCGGATAGGGAGGATTACTTTTTTTTTTAATATCTCAACTGCTGCCGGCGACTTGGCCCGCTCATAACACACCCGACGGGATGATGCGAGCACCCTAGTAGACTGTAGTTCTGGAATGACTGGCGATGCACCTAAGGATTACACCTTCTCTGACTTGGATGGGATCCCCCGAATCGGAGTAACGCATATTCTTGCTTGGCAAGTTCCCCTTACCAAAAATTTGTGGCCAGGGCCTGTAACAACAGCCTCTCGCCCTTGCTCTTGCCGTTACTGTTCGCCCACAATTTGTCGTCAACCTCAGGCTAAGTTGATACGGTGAGAGTGTTGCACTCTACCGTTGGTAGTCAAGGCAGACTCCAACGCTTTTTTTGCATTGACGAATTACTGGGCACATAGGATGAGTGGTCAGCTAGCGGATGGTGGTTGCATGGCAGTGTTACTTAATCTCGCTTACTGTAAAAACACTTATCTAGAATTATTTACTTGGCCAATACTTATTCAAGCGATTCCAAATGGGAACGACCCACCCCACGACAACCGTGACCCCCATTGGTCAATATGTTCTCAATACTCGACGTAGGGGACGTTCTCCCTGCAAGATAAGAATGTGATCTCGTTTTAGAGTGTGTCGATCATTTTTCAGTACAACATCACCCATGCGGATTGCTCATGTTCATATTCGTGAATTTAGGGCTTGGTGATCCACTGGGCAGATCTACCCGAGCACCGCCTCGATAGAGATAAACAGTTGGGGTACTGACCAGTGACAAGTATCCGATGAATTGGTCACAAGAACGTCAGGCACGGTCCGGGACAGCCATGGATCTAACAACACTGGTACTCGGTTGGTGTTACTGGCCTTCAACTCCTTGTTCTCTTTCACTCGCACATAAACAAGCCCGTTCGGCTGGTCATCCAAGCGCATCATGTCCCCATCTCCCGAGTTCCTTTCACCAAAGCTTGCGAAGGCTCCTTTCGATGATCCTCGGGCAGACCTCATCCTGCGCTCCAGTGACGGCGTGAACTTCCACGTCTTCAAAGTCATCCTTTCCTTGGCTTCCACCGTTTTCGCGGACATGTTCACCCTCCCCTCGCCGCCCGCATCTCAGAATTCTAGCGACGAGCCCCCGGTGGTCCCACTCCCCGAAGACGCTGAGACTCTCGACCTGGCCCTGCGCCATTGCTACCCGATTCGATCGCCTGAGGTGGCCAAGCTGCGTGATGCCCGTATCCTTCTGGAATTTGCTCGCAAATACCAGGTGGACCTACTCGAGCCCTCACTAACGCGCTTTCTTACTGATACCATCGAGCGCGACCCGGTTGGGGTCTATGCCCTCGCGGCGGCGTACGAGTGCCGGGATATCGCGGGGAAGGCATTGCGGTCGTCCCTGACGCTCCCAGTATACCTCCTTCATTCCCCAGAGCTACAGTACTCCACGACGGAGCAGTATCAAGCACTCGTCAATTATCACATTTTGTGCGGCAAGGTCGCCAGTGCCGTCACGATGCGGCGAAAGTGGATCCCTACAGAGAGTAAACTGATCACGACCTCACCCCGAAAAAACGACTTTGGCTGCTCGGTATGCATCATGCCAGATATCGTACAAGACCAGCTCTCGCCCTCCCCGTTTACCAAGGTTACAAGATACGGTCCCCGATATCTCTGGAGCTACTTACACCGTTCGGCTCTTGTTCTCGCACACCACCCAAATCCGGATGCGGTCACCGCAGAGGCCTTCGTACTGAGAGATGTGGATTGTCTTTGTTGTACGACTAACAAACGACGAGAGATGCTTGAATGTAGCCGCGCCTTTGCGAATGAGATCAGAGAGGTCATCGAGCAGGTGGGTGGTCACTTGGCAAATTCTTGTTGGTATTACTAAACAATACCTGTTCGTACCGCGCGGCAGGTTCCTTTACCCACAGTTGCGGGTGACCTCAAAGATATAATCCCGGCCTTGTCGTCCGTGCTTGAGAATTTAGACTTCACTCAAAACTCCAACGAGGTAGTGTATCTTTATCTTTCAAGCTCACCAGTGCACCTAATCCCTCTATATATCAAGGCACCCCTGCAAATGTCTGCGTGACCTATAATCGTGTCGATACTGATGAGAGGAACAGTCCTGGAGCTACACCACAACCCATTTACTGTAACATTGTACATGAAATCGCTCCTAACAAGGCGCTTCAATCAAAGATCCACCACTCTCTCACTCTTTCGATGGTGCCACGTCACCCGAGGCTGAAACCGCGTCGCATCTACCAGGTCACCAGACCGTACCCCTGTCCGCCTGTAGGGTGTTCCACACGTGGTGTTGGTAAGAAAAAGGCCTTGCGCCATTGATACACTAGACCTTGTTCGGGGGAAGGGGAGGTGTCTAGCGCCCAGACATGATTGAGATGTTCAACATTCTTCCCGCCAATGGTTGAGAATATACATCGCATGTTGGGCTGCAGACGCACGATTGAGAATAGCCAACCATCCTACCGGCATGTACTCACCGCTAGTGCGTCACAGAGAGCCAACGTGACAAAGATTCTCACCTCAATGTACTCCCAATTCGGACCCAAGAGGGTCTATGTTTTTTCTTTTCTTTTCGCCCGTCTCACGCCGGCACGCCTCCTTCACGTCTGAGCTGACTTTGCCAATGGCAAGGATGCTCTAAAGCGAAAGCGTGGACTTCAGAACGTACCACGATCAATCACATACGCTCCATCTTCCCTAGTAGACCAAGGAGGGTGTCCTCCCGCATTGCCCTGCCCTTGGCACTGACCATGGCACTGACGTGCCAGATCCCTTGTCGTTTGCATCACGTGTCCCAGCTCCTCGAGCGTCTATCACGCGGTGAAGAACTGACGATGATCCGCATACTCTGTTGCGCGGTCCTCGGGCATGCTGATCACCGCCAGTTTACGGGTAGCGCGTCCAAGAACAAGCGCACCACGTCGGCTCATCACGTGGGCTGTTTACAACTCGAGTAAGTGCGCCACCACGTACGTGTGAAGGACTAACGGAAGTCCGCGCACCGAGAAGGTACCTTAATGCCACGTTTGCCTGTTCCGGCGTCACGGTGTACGTCTCGGTCTCAACAACCATCCAACTCTGTCTACCGCTCGAGCAGCATCTTCCGCGGGTTTCTGCGCCGCCTTGGCCAGATACAGCGGCTGACCCTTCACTGATGACGGGAAGATATCAGGTACCCGCTCGATTGTGCGCCGCTGTGGCGATAATGGCTACGCGCGGGACATCTAGTCCATGATTTTGCACGGGCTCCTAGGCCATACGTCGCTCTGAGAGGTGTGCGGAGAGCGCAAAAGAGGTCAAGAAGAGAGCGTAAGTGCGCCGTTGTACGTCGCGATCGGGGAACGCTGCCTCACATTCTATCGTCCTGTCAGTGAGGCAAGCAGGAGGAAGTGAGACATGTGGGAAAGGTGCGCCTCGAGAACTTGGAGTAGGGATCAAGGATGATCTATTTGGCTAGTAGATCATTTATTAGATTGCCAAGTATCTGGTATAGGGGTTTACATTTGTGTGAGCAGGGACAATCCGGTATGAATATGGACTAAGCGGTTTCGTAATCGTACGCACCCTCTAGGAGCCCGAACGCAAAATCGTCTATCAGTGCATTTGTGAAGTCGAAGACAATGTGCAGCTGAGATTCGTTGAGGGGGTCGTCAATACCCAAGCCCCCTTGCGCTTGTATTGCCAAAAGTGCGAATGGCTCTTGCTTGACATCCAAGTTTCCTTCTCATCCTTGCACATTTTGCCCTCTTCTTCTCTCCCAGAGGGCCCCAGAGTCTACCGCTGAGCCCCACAGGAGCCTCGCACAAAATGGAGATCGTCTACCAATAGTGCGTGTGGCGTGCAGATTTCAGCGCGCCCGAAGTCGAGAGCGCCGTATAGAGTGTTCGCTCCGCGGAACAAGTGGCGTCGAGTGAAGTGCGCGCACAACTGTCGCTCTGCGGTCTGTGGAGCAAAAAGTCAACTTCAATTAATGGAAAAATGCGAGGCCTCACAGATCTGGGCCAAGAAGGGAAGAAGGCCAGGTATTCTCACTGCGAGCTAATGCTGATACGGATCGCGACAAAGTTTGATCGCGACTTCGACATTTCCCGCGCTCACATAGGTAAAAGAGTGTGACAGGGCCTTGTCGTAGCCTTGACTATGTCACATCGAAAGTAGGGGGAAAGGGAGAGACAGTGTGAATCGTCACGTCGGCTGCCAGACCACGCGAAACCTCGGCCTCCCGCTCTCCAGCATCGGGGTCACCCTCACAAACCACGCTGTCCGCCGCGTGGTCGGTGTCCCATGTCCAGAGGCCTGCATGATGCGGTGCTCCGTGAAGTGCTGGTAATCGGTCGGCGCGTCCGAGTATGGGGACAGAGGCGCGGTATTGTGTACAGCGACTCGCGGACTAACCCGAGCTCTGAGAGCGCGTGGAGGCCGGCGTGATCGGGGCTGCGGTAAGGAGAGCGTGAGGAAGGTGGGGGTGACGAGTCGGTCTTAGGGACGCTATCAAGACAAGTTGGAGGTTTGATAGCAGAGTCGACACACATTATGATAACTTTGAGGTGGGCCCACATGTTACATCCAATTCTCAACACCTCAACCACCTCTAGCGAGGTTGACAGCCTAGAATCCGGATGAGCAGGCAACTTCGTGAGAAGTGTTTGTGATGCCGTGGACGACGCAGTATTGTGCGGCCATGAGGCATCACGGGCACTAGCGCTGACCAGGATCGTCGGTGGTTGTCTTAGTCTTGGATGAGAGGCCTGGTGGGCAAGCAAAATTGGGGATAGCCGCGACATACTAATCTGTATCGGAAACGTCTTCACTGTACTATGGTGGGAATCGGTGATGCCCACGTGCCGGCTGTACAGGTATGGCATGCGGACAGCGCGTGTTTGCCCTAACGCTCGACACATACACACACTCCAATCACCAAGATATTACAATATACAGAAGACTCTCGTATAGGTTGTGTGACCTTTGAAAAGGATATGGAGCATCAACACATGATATTGAATTCGTGCGTAAATGGCCTGCTGATCCATGACTCTCCCACCGATGGTTCATCATTCCAGCGATCCCTCTGGATCGGAAAATCCTAGAATAAGGTCCGTCGATCTCTATTCCTTGTAGTGAAGCTGGATCCAGAAACGTCTTTGGGCAGCACTCAGATTGCCCAATCGCAGGGCATTCCTCCTCAGTTTCGTGTTGAGGTGACGGGTACGTACTTAAATCTTGGCTGGTTGATGCCACGATAAGCATTTAATATCTTTGTTAGTCCTCCGAGCACATAATGTTCCTAAGATCGCGAAACGGTTTCGCTTAAAGAACCAATACTTCGTCACTGTGACCGATCAGGTAACAACGAGGAAGACAGCAAGCGTTTCGATTAAGGGACAAACGGTGCAATGGGACCAGAAATTTGATGCCTTGTAGGACATGTGTTTTAATCCCGTTTTTCGGCTGAGAATTCTGTTCAGTTCTGTACAGCCGTCTTCACGTCTTATATTATGTCTTTATGCGAAGCGATTAGCACACCCCGATACACTTATTGGAAGACATGAGACATCGATACCTGTCGAATCCCAAACTGGTTTGTTTTTTTTACGAGAATTATCGCTCATTTGACTAGTAGCTGAATATCTCGCTTTGTAGACGTTCCTTTTACCCTTAGCAATGGCGACGGACAAGCTGGACAGTCGGTCCAGCCGGTCATGCTCTACTTGACGATCATTGTGTCAGCGAACGCGACTTCCCATCCGATCTTGCCCATCGGTACCACCAACTCTATAGCAACTGAAGTAGGGGCCCCGTCCATGGAACAAGCTGTGAAGCCCACGACGGCCCAGGACACCATCGAAACCGTTCCATTTGTAGTCACCACTGCCCCCGGGCCTCTTTCACCTCCGACGGATCACGTTCCCGTCGAGACTGGTACTCCCATATTACCAGTGCCCGATGTCCGGGAAGCGGTGTTACCTGCCGAGACTGCCCTCCACGACGCCGATAAAGCTACCGAGGCGATTAACCTCACAAGTGCATGGGAAGGTGCAGTTGCGAGAATCAAGTGGGTGGTGGATACTGTAGGCCCAGTTGCAGAAGTACGTTTCAGCGCAATGTCCTTTTACCTTTTGCTTGACCGAGCCGACTTTCGCTCTCAGCTTCACCCGTACGCAAAGATGGCATGTGGCCTGCTATTAGCAATTCCCAAGGTGCGTTGATTGGCGTTATTGTCGAAAGGAAACGCTGATGGCATGTCGATCTGGATACTAGACACTCCTAGAACAGTTTCAAAGTGACGACAACATCCGAACCCTACTTGTAGCTATGCACGATGCGTTTGATTTCGCAAACCAGAAAGACATTCTGAAATCTATCGGGCGCGAGTCGAAGCAGGCCCGAATCCTTACGCTCATGTTGCAGCATGTCTGTAATTGCACTGACTTTATCAAATCTTATGCAAAGGAACCGCGAATCTGTAAGTCGTCTTCGACTACTTTCATTGACCAGCGTAAACACGGAATTTGTAGGGAAACGCACGTTGGACAATCTCGGTAGCCGAGTCGACAGACAAATTGAGGACTTCCACACTACTCTTATCGAACTTCGAAAGGCTTTCTTAGATCAGGCGGCCATCACTGCAGAGATAACTGCGCTCCAAATTCTGGACGACGTGGGAATAATTTCGGCCAACGTTGGTCGGATCTCTAGTCAACTTGATGGGGTAGCTACTCAGCTGAAGTGGGTATCGAGTCAAGCTTCAGACGCTGGTACGTTGTCCTGATAACTTGAGGGTGACCAATCTACTAATTGTCACAGAGCTAGACGCAAAAATCAGAGAGATACCGTATGGGACAGGCTCGCGCTTCATGCCTGAGAAAGGCTGCCTTCCGGGAACCCGCACAGCATTCCTGGACTTCATCGACAATTGGGTGAACAGCCCCAGCTCCGAGCGTAGTCTTATTCTGTTCGGACAGGCGGGCACCGGAAAGTCATCCATCGCACACGAGATCGCCCATCGCTTCGATAAAATGCACCGTCTTACATCGTCCTTCATTTATGTGCGGAAGGAGCAAACTAAACGCGAGGCTTACCATCTATTTACGACTCTTGCTCGCGATCTCTCCGACCGCTATCCATCATTCAAAGCCGCACTCGGAAAGGTCATTGAGGATAACTCCTCTCTTCGAGTCGGTACTCGTGACTATCCCACGCTTTTTCAATCCCTTATCCTGGAACCGCTGAAGGATCTGCACATCGTCGGTCCTATTCTTGTCGTAATCGACGCCTTGGACGAGAGTGGAGACACCACGGGTCGAAATGGGTTACACACATTTCTCGCCAAAAACCTGTCCAAACTGCCGTCGAACTTTCGTGTGCTTATCACATCGAGGCCGGAGGATGGCATCCAATCTGCGTTCGATAAAGCGCCGTCAGCCAAGATCAAATATATGAACGATTCTGAGCTGGCGGCTCGAACGGACGACGATATACTCACCTACCTTCAAGGGTTACTTCCTTCAGATGAGTTCGAAACGCATGGCGTTGCGTTGGTAAGAAAGGCGGAGGGATTGTTTCAGTGGGCCGCGGTTGCCGGTGGATTCATCCTAGACCCCCCTGAATGCTTCGCGTATAGCAAGAAAGATTGCATAAACCATCTTGTGCAACTCACGACAGATCGCGATGGACAAGACCCGTTGGACGAACTATACAAGGAAGTCCTTGAAGGATACATCACACACCGAAAAGCACGGCTTCTATTCCGCTCTGTGGTGGGACAGCTTATCACTGCATTCGAACCCCTTTCCATCCGTTCCCTGACCACTTTGCGAGGACACGCCTCCAATGACAGTGACGATACTGATTCTGTTGTCACAATGCTCCGTCGCCTTGGCTCATTGCTGAGTAATGTCAACTCAGCTAGTCAAAATCTTCCCATCGTTCTTCTTCATACATCGTTCCGCGATTTCCTCACGAATAAAGAGAAGAGCGGTGATTTTGTGTCGACCTTCGTGATGCACACCGCCAATTGACCCGTTCCTGTCTCGGTCTACTGCTCGATAGCCTCAAATTTAACATCTGTAATCTCGAATCATCATATCTTCCCAACAAAGACATTGAAGATCTCGACTCCCGTGTGGATAAATACGTCCCACCTACTCTGTTGTATGCATGTCGTTTCTGGGCCGATCATTTAGAACACGTTGCTTTCGAAACCGATCTGTTTGGCAAACTTCTGGCCTTCTTCGAGACGAAATTTCTCTTTTGGCTGGAGGTCCTTAGCTTGACAAGCAACGTCCGACTTGCTTTACCAGCATTGCGGTCTCTGGATGTATGGCTAGCTTCTAGTCAAGGCGTGAGTATAACTGTTGATTCGACGAAACAGGCAGACAACTGATAGCTATGTTCGCAACAGGTGTCTAAAATGGAGCTAGAGAAATTTAGGGCATTCACTAACGATGCCTCCGCATTTATACGGTATTTCGGGATAGCCATGGCAAAGAGTGCTCCCCATGTCTATCTTTCTACTCTACCATTTGCGCCGACTGGTTCTCTTGTCTCTGCACATTATTCCGGCTCATTTCATCGAATATTACGCGTGGAACGTGGGCGATTGTCTCATTGGCCATCATCGGAGATGGTGATTTCAAACGTTGGTGGTTGGGACTTTTCCATTGCACTCTCACCGGATGGCCAGCGCATCGTCTCAGGCTCGGACGATGGAACAATTCGTGTGTGGAACGCCACTACGGGAGAGACAGAGGCAGGCCCATTTACTGGACACACGTCCTCGGTCACGTCTGTGGGATTCTCTCCAGATGGCCAGCGCATCGTCTCAGGCTCAGACGATGGAACAATTCGTGTGTGGAACGCCACTACGGGAGAGACGGAGGCAGGCCCATTTACTGGACACACGTACTCGGTCACGTCTGTGGGATTCTCTCCAGATGGCCAGCGCATCGTCTCAGGCTCGGACGATGGAACAATTCGTGTGTGGAACGCCACTACGGGAGAGACAGAGGCAGGCCCATTTACTGGACACACGGATCGGGTCACGTCTGTGGGATTCTCTCCAGATGGCCTGCGCATTGTCTCAGGCTCTTCCGATCGAACAATTCGTGTGTGGAACGCCACTACGGGAGAGACAGAGGCAGGCCCATTTACTGAACACACGGATCGGGTCACGTCTGTGGGATTCTCTCCAGATGGCCAGCGCATCGTCTCAGGCTCTTCCGATCGAACAATTCGTGTGTGGAACGCCACTACGGGAGAGACAGAGGCAGGCCCATTTACTGGACACACGTCCTCGGTCACATCTGTGGGATTCTCTCCAGATGGCCAGCGCATCGTCTCAGGCTCTTTCGATCGAACAATTCGTGTGTGGAACGCCACTACGGGAGAGACAGAGGCAGGCCCATTTACTGGACACACGTACTCGGTCACGTCTGTGGGATTCTCTCCAGACGGCCAGCGCATCGTCTCAGGCTCGAACGATGGAACAATTCGTGTGTGGAACGCCACTACGGGAGAGACGGAGGCAGGCCCATTTACTGGACACACGGATTGGGTCACGTCTGTGGGATTCTCTCCAGATGGCCAGCGCATCGTCTCAGGCTCGAACGATGGAACAATTCGTGTGTGGAACGCCACTATGGGAGAGACAGAGGCAGGCCCATTTACTGGACACACGGATCGGGTCACGTCTGTGGGATTCTCTCCAGATGGCCAGCGCATCGTCTCAGGCTCTTTCGATCGAACAATTCGTGTGTGGAACGCCACTACGGGAGAGACAGAGGCAGGCCCATTTACTGAACACACGGATCGGGTCACGTCTGTGGGATTCTCTCCAGATGGTCAGCGCATCGTCTCAGGCTCTTTCGATCGAACAATTCGTGTGTGGAACGCCACTACGGGAGAGACAGAGGCAGGCCCATTTACTGGACACACGTCCTCGGTCACGTCTGTGGGATTCTCTCCAGATGGTCAGCGCATCGTCTCAGGCTCTTTCGATCGAACAATTCGTGTGTGGAACGCCACTACGGGAGAGACAGAGGCAGGCCCATTTACTGGACACATGAATTGGGTCACGTCTGTGGGATTCTCTCCAGATGGCCAGCGCATCGTCTCAGGCTCTTTCGATCGAACAATTCGTGTGTGGAACGCCACTACGGGAGAGACGGAGGCAGGCCCATTTACTGGACACACGTACTCGGTCACGTCTGTGGGATTCTCTCCAGATGGCCAGCGCATCGTCTCAGGCTCGGACGATGGAACAATTCGTGTGTGGAACGCCACTACGGGAGAGACAGAGGCAGGCCCATTTACTGGACACACGGATCGGGTCACGTCTGTGGGATTCTCTCCAGATGGTCAGCGCATCGTCTCAGGCTCTTTCGATCGAACAATTCGTGTGTGGAACGCCACTACGGGAGAGACAGAGGCCGGCCCATTTACCGGACACACGGATTGGGGCACGTCTGTGGGATTCTCTCCAGATGGCCAGCGCATCGTCTCAGGCTCGGACGATGGAACAATTCGTTTGTGGAACGCTATGACAGGGGAGACACAAACTACTGGACAGGTCGATTTCACTGACCAATCCAAGATAAACGACGAGGGATGGATATGTGGTAGCAACGATGAACTTCTACTGTGGGTCCCGCCGTTGCATAGGACAGGTCTTCATCGCCCAAGTAATATCTGGGTTTTAGGCGGACACGCGACACGCCTGGGTCTTTCTACTTTCGTGCATGGTCATAATTGGAGTACTTGTATTAACACTTAGATAGAATTGGTGCAACGACGTCGCTTTTACTTGTCTGATAACGGTAAGTGCTCGTCGTGGCATGATGCATTACGGTTGGATGACTTGGTGTCCGTGTCGGTGCTGGCATGAGTGGGACTTGTCATAGGTGAACTCTCTCATATCGCATTGGCAGCGGTATCGATAGTCAAATGCCAAACGTACATAGAACACAATAGGTTGGCTCTGAATGGGTCGGATCCCCTATGTTCCAACCCTGCCAGCTTGGCCGTGCGTACGGCGGCCACTGACAGATACTCCTTCCACCTGCGCTGTTCTCACCCGTGAACAGTAACGGCGCTTGCAAGGCCCAACGACCGTCAGACGTTGCTGTACAAACAAACAGTACTAGTAGGCCGTGGCGGCATCCTAGGTGGCTCTCAAAGAAATCGAGGCATCTCCAGCGTAGCTCTCTCGTCTGTGCCTGCAAAGCGAGGTTTAAGTAATAGCGTGACACGTCGTCTGAGACTTTTCCGGCCATTTGTTGCCAGGCTTTTCCCGTTTGGTCGAAGAGCAAGCCCCTACAGTGCGATTCGAAATGAGATGAGTCGTGTATCACCTGACCAAGAAAATGTGCGCCAAAGTTGTTCATAGGATCCAATGACAGTAGTGCCGACTCAGACTCACGTTGCAGCAACGACGCACTGGTATACTTTGGTTCTTGCTTTGATCATCAGATGAGGTCGCTTCGATGGTGTTTGCACGATTAGCAAAATATGTCACAGCGGCAGTGTTTCGCTCGACAACGGGTGGCGCGACTGCAATTCTCTCGAGGCACTCACGCCCACCGTAAGCTGGCACGAAAACATCGCGTCATTCGCAAAGCTTCGAATCGCCATCGATTAGAGCACAGCGTACAACAAAAGCCCTCAGGACACGCCAACTATGAATGCGCGTATATCTATCTAAACGTATGTCAAAGGAAGAATGTACGTCTCGATGTTTCGAGCTCCGGCTATAGGGGACTGGTGTCAACAGCGGACACTGCAATGTAGACCACAGCTGAACTCACCTTCCAAACCCACTCGTACTCGTCTGCTTTGGGCGGTACCTTTTTCGGGGGGACCGCCTCCTTGGCCGATTCGCCTTCAGCGTCGAGCTCGCCTTGATCACCAACTGGTTTCGCTTCCTTCTTCTCCTCTGACTCGCTGAAACTGTCAAATTCCAAAGGTTTCGCGACGTCTCCCAAATAGCTGACAGCTGGTAGTCCTTTCTTCAAAGACCGTAGCTTGAGCGTGAACCGCGGGCCGATCTCCTGCAAGGCGACCTTTTCCGTCGAGCGAAATGCGTATCTTGAGATAGATACACACACCATCAAATTGATCTAAGCGGGATTTGTGTGACGACACTCACCGATGTCGTCTGAAGAATAAAAAGTCGCGCTGGTTATGGAGGGTCACAACTTGTCGTCCTTGAAATTCCGGTAATGGTGGGAAGAAAGTCTGGAACATGCGTCCGACAGTGTGTCCGAGACGCGTGACGAAGTTGTTGAGCACGAGCTCGGGGTGATGCGGCGTTGCTCGTGCATGGCCCTGTTCAAAATATTTGCAGTTGAAGCAGAATGCCCTACGGCGACCATCGCTGCGAGACAGCTTACAAATATTTTTTGGGTGAGTTCAATCGAGGATAATCTAAAGTAGGCTGTGGGTCCGTCAGGCAAGTGTACAAGCGTTATCGCATCTGCTCGGTTATTGAGACATCAGCAAACAGACAGAAGAGAATTGCGAGATTAACGCACTCGGTTTCTTCGTATTCTCGTTCACGATAATCAAGTTGCTGAATCCTCTCCCGGCCGCCCACCCCGCTATTTTTCCCATTTCGAATCCACGAGTTTTGGGACGTCTGTGGAATTCCGCCCCTGGAAAGACCCCGACGAGCTCATCGCAAAACTCATAAGTCACACGCGTCGCCTTGGGCGATGTCGTAATGAGGACTTTTGGTGGGATCGTCGGATCGTCGGTAGAGGAGAAGTAGGAAGCAAAAGAGTCCGACGCGATGTCAGCTGCGGCCTCGCTGGAGGGCTTTTGTTGGGCAGTAGCGGGGGCTAAGGAAGGGTCTGCGGTTAGAAAGGACGGGTCGAATTCGCGTGTGTTTTCGAGCGTGCGCGGGACATTCTCCGCCAGTCGTTTCTTCGGTGGGTCTGAGATAATCACTCGAGTCGGGGAGGTAACGAGAATGCACACACTTGTTTTGCTTTGGGATCATCTGCTTCGCGCTTGGCGGTCGCGAGTCTGCGCTGAAGTTTCGCCTGGTTTTTCTCTTTCTTGGCTTTGAGAAATACTTGTTCGCGCTTTTGTTTGTTTTTTATCACGGGCAGTGACGGCGGCATCGAGGCGTCTCTCAAGTATCATTAATTTTATTTCCCACGCTCGTGTCTCCTCCGAATTGTCATCCACCAGGTGTGCGGGTAGTGTGCGTCATGTTTAACACTCGTCCGTGCCTCCTACTGCTCTGCCTTTTTCTTTTCGTCTCCGTCGTGAATTCTCTCCATTTTTATCTCGACGATAATGAGAAACGATGCTTCATCGAGGAATTACCCACAGACACCGTAGTCGAGGGTAAGCACCATCATTGACACACTCGCCCTACATTCCTTCCTCAATCGGTCGTCTTCCACCTCCCAGGTCACTATAGCGCGTTAGAATGGAATGACGAGAGGCAGGTGTATTTAACCAACGAACAGCTGGGAATCCTTGTGGAGGTCACGGTTAGTTATCCTTCCTACGCCTCCCGACCTGGTACCATACCCTTTCACAGGAACTGGAAAGTGGTCACTCTGTAGTCAGCACGCGTGGTCCGTCCGAGGGCCGCTTCACCTTCACCTCTCACGAGGCAGGCGACCACACCATCTGCCTGTCGTCTAACTATTCCTCTTCATGGTTCGGTCCCACGGCTCATATCCGCCTGCACCTCGACATCGCCGTCGGTTCAACCAAGGCCAAACGCGGATCATGACCGCGGGCACGTCTCTGCGCTCGCGAGCAAGATCCGCGACTTGAACATCAAAATTGAGGACATTCGTCGCGAGCAACAGTATCAGCGCGAGCGCGAGGCTGATTTCCGCGACCTTTCCGAGGTTACGAATTCTCGCGCTGTGTGGTACAGCATAGCACAAATCGTCACGCTCCTCTTGACGTGCGCATGGCAGCTGCGACATTTGAGAGTGCGTATCTTACCCACTTTTCGTTGCCGTCGATAATACTAACCAACTTCTCAGCGATTCTTTGAGGATCGGAAGATGCGCTAGTATACCGTTGCATACTATCTATATGTTCCAAATACATTATATGGTTTCACGTGGAAAAGTATGCTTGTTCAGGCTCTAGTACCCTCAACCTTGAGGATCACTTTTTTCTTGACTTCGCCTAATGCCATTCTTTGAAATACCTCCCTGATTGCGCTCGTCGCCGTCTCGTCGCCAGCTTCTCTCCCAATCTCATTATCTCGTGCCTCGGTTCTTTGAACTGTTCCAACACGTGAAGCGCTATTCTTATCGGGTAAAGAGCCCACACACCTTTCCTGAAGCCATGGTCCGTGCAAGTTCCTCAACGAGCCTACTTTGTCTTTCCCCATTGTCTTTGTACCACCGAGTGAGCCAGAACCCGTGGCTCGTAAGGTTCTTGAATATATGGAACGACGCAGGGAGGGTGAGAGGGCGCTTTGCCATTGCACCATAGGTCACCAGGTGAGCGTCGCTGCCTAAGAGGCCAGCCATAGACGTTGTCGATTCGCCGCCGACACAATTTAATCCGAGACGGATATCCTTTGTGCACGAGTCAGTAAGCGGTTACCAAACTGATACGGTGGGGTGGAAAACCTGGCCGTTCGTCCATTCTTTGACTTTTGCCTTTATTGCCTTCTTGTCCTCCAGCTCGTCGTAAGTTACTACATGGGTGGCACCCAGATCTTCCAGGTCTTTCCTCAGCGTGTCCATGTCGTCTCTGCACATGACATACTAATAGTGAGCCTAAACCGACCGGATATTCACCGTATCCTGCACGTTACGCACCGATTCCGGACGAGGTTTATAGTTTTCAGACCGGCATTTTTCGCGAGCTGTATGACCGCTTGGCCGACCTATGACGAGAATAGAATTGAGTGAGCCCTGGTCACAGATTACTCCTTTCCACTGCAACGCGCCGACGCACCGCGCTATTTGCGCCATTCTGGATGATCCATTGGCCGCCCCTAGAGTGACGAAGTGAGACAGGAGGCAGTGTGCGGTCGCCGGGTTGACCTGAGGCGAACCCAAATCGGCTGAGTATCCTCGAATGTGAACAAAAACCACGCGCACCATCATCGTCGCTGCGTTCACTTCGGAGAGGCCCTCGAGCCTCGGTACCTTCCAAAGTTGCCCCTCGAGCAAGTTCGCAGCGCTCCTCCAGGTCCCAACTTGGCTCGCCTTCATCACAACCCAGTCGCCTCTCTCCAGGCCCTTCACGCCGTTACCGACGCTCGTGACTTCCGCGAGTCCTTCATTTCCAGCCACAAATAAGTCACCTTGGACCCCAGGAAAAGAAGATGCCCGGGGCTTGGAAGGGTAAACCCCTTCAATCACGTTCACGTCCGCCGGGTTTATTGGCGACAAAATGAAGCGCACGTTCACAGTTTGTGGAGGGGGTGCAGGAAGAGTTGGGATAGTGAACGCGCGCACGACCTCCGCAGGCCGACCATTCTGGGAATAGACAATAGCACGATTCGCCTGGAGGCGTGCTGATGTCGACAGGAGACGAGCGTGGACACGGTCAAGCGTTGATAGACAGTACTTTCGGAACATCGTCAATGTTAACGATTCGAAGCACGTGATTTATATACCAAGGGTTAGAGTGTGGTCAACTAAACCTATATACATGGCTAGGTGTGGATAGGTGCAGGAAATTGCAGTCAGTCCCTCGCAACGACCTTGTCTACGTTGTTGCGTTACGTCAACCCTGCCTCGACTGCCAGCGAACGGAACGCGGATTCCGGTTTCGTCAACAACGTGCTCGGTGTGTCAAACTCTGCGACCTATGAGTGGATCAATACAGTGTCTTAGCGAGCAAACGATGATCTGCCTACCTTGCCCTCGTCTAGAACTAAGATACGATACGAATCCATGATGGTATTGAGACGGTGCCTGCATGCGTGTCAGATAATAGGAAACGAGAGCTGTCCTCGCTTTACGCACGCTATGGTGAGAATAGTGGTATTTTTAAACTGCGGACCGCGAATGATATCTTGAATGGCCTTATCCGTTTCGAGGTCCACAGCAGATGTCGCTGTGGATATTAAAGTTAGCATCGTAGCTAATGTTAGCAAGAACGTCATCCCACCTTCGTCTAGAACCAAAATTTTGGTTTTACGTAACAACGCCCGAGCAAAGCAAACGAGTTGCCTCTGCCCTGCGGAGAGCGACGAGCCGCCTTCTCTAACTGGTGCATCCAGTCCCTCTGGAAGACTTTCTACATACTCCTTCAAGTGGGACTGTGAGGCAACAATGCGCCATAAGTGGCTGCTACCATAGATTGTTGAAAGTGACTTGCCTGGTTGAGTGCCTCCCAGATATCGGCGTCTTGATGCTCACCAACCTGGGTCGATGTTCTCGCGCACTGGTTCCCTCGAACAAGTCTGGCGATTGCGGGACAATCGTCATCGCCGAGCGGAGGTCGTAAAGTCCTATCTTGGTGATGTCGACAACCGTCAATGAAGGATGGTTCCCTCCGCAGGCTCGAGTATACGGAACAGCGCGAGTAGCAGCTGTGAAGACCAATTAGTAATGGGGACTTCTACAGAGTAGATACTACAGTGGGGACTGGAACTCACAGACGACTTTCGGCACCGGTTCGGCCACAAATTCCTATTTTCTCTCCTGGGTTCTGTCACAGCTTGGTCAGTACGACTTTCACTTGCATAAGCACCAGAGGCGATACCATCATCAACGGATATTCTTTAGCACTAAGTCGAGCTCGGGACGGTATTTCAACGAGTAGTTCCTGGAGAAGGCTGTTAGCATGATACCGCACCGACGACCGAGGAAAACACACCTAAATTTGACACGCCCTGCACTTGGCAGCCGCCTTCTCCGGCTGCGCTTCCGGACCTCATATGGTGCTTCGGGTTTGCAGTTCAATATATGCAACATCCGTTCCACGCTGACGATATTTTGCTCCACTTTCGCTCGCGGAGCGCACAAGCCAATTCTGCGCAGTGATTAAGGCTTCCTCACAGGCTGGTACGCTCTTCGACTCCACCAGAGAGCTCGTCGTGTTCAGCGCATAATGAAATGACAAGGCCCACAAGTCCCGCGTCGACCCCGCTTGTCATCAAAGTGCCGACAGCCAGCAGGATGATGATAAAAATGATCATTGCGCCAATGAATTCGAGGCGCACAGCCACCAGCGGTTAACGGAGGTGCTCGGCAGGTAGCACATCTGGTTACGGTCGACACGGCGTTCGTTGATTTCGGCGAAAACCGCTGTTGACCAAACGCACGGATCGTGGACAACCCGCTGAGTGACTCAGAAAACCAGGATATGATAGGGGACCGAGAAACAGCGTTCAAGCGCTGAATGCTCCGCGCGAGGTAGCAAGATAATATCTGTTGGACAAAGATAAGATACCACATGGGTATTACGAGAGGGACACCCACGTCATGAAGCGATTGTATAGCCAGCCGAGAGGAATTATCGCGATTAGGAAGGGTGGGAAGCTCGACCCGATAACGACGACGATGCCGATGATGCACATAGTGTGCGAACGACAAATTGGATGACCTGAGAGCGGCGTTCACTGAGCGGTCACGACCAAATCGGGGACGCGCTCACCCTTGCCAATATCTGATCCACGACATTTGTATCTTTTGTAAATAAGTTAAGAATCCTGACAATGGTGATCCCCTGGTTAAGTGACACACAGAATCCGGGTTGAAAATACGTACCGTCCAGAAGGCGTAAGCTCAAAAAAGGTCAGTGGTGCGCGTATTACCGAATTGAGCATCTGTAAATGAATGTTGGTCAGCAATGACTAGAGAAAGGTGTAAACATCGTACAGCGTCATGCAAATGCTTCGAACTCTTTAACGAGCAAAACACCAAGATCAGAATGGATGCGGTGCAGTTGAGTATCGAGAGGACAACGACAAGAGGCCATATGCCCAGAGGTACTTGACGGCGCTCTTGTTCTCGCCACTCTCTCGGTTGCCTTCGCTCCAGTACTTCAAAGCGAAGGTCCCAAGAACCAACAGAGTTGCTGCATAGCCATAACAACCACAAACAATGCAAACCCAACCTTCGACGCAGCCCCGATGTAACGCCAGTACACATGAGATTTCACTCGTCCCTGAGCACTCTGCTCTTCGCTGAGACCACCAGAAGAGCTTTTGGTCTGGGATGTGACTGGTGCGAGAGTTGCACGACTGAAACTTTTCTTATGGGTGAGTTTTTCCTGAAGGGCGTTCATTTTCTCCTCGGTCAAAGTACCTTCCTCTGCGTGGGTGGAGCTGCCAGAGGGTGTGGACCCTTCACCATTCCAGAAAGGTGTCGTGGTTCCAGATGAAGTTGACCCGCTTGTATGTCCGTGTCCGTGGCT
>WTXK01000736.1:0-20831 GCA_025769895.1 Lactarius psammicola
CAACTACGACATTTATGACCTGGAACTGTTGGCAATAGTCAGAGCGCTACGACACTGGAGACCATTATTAGCCAGCTCACCCCACAAAGTCAAAGTCTTTTCTGACCACATGAATCTGCAGTACTGGCGATCACCGCAAAAGATCAGTTGGAGAGTAGCCAGGGAAGTACAGGAACTCATGGAGTACGACATTGAGATTCACCATATTAAAGGGACAGTGAACGGTCGTGCAGATGCACTATCACAGCAACCAGACTACAACCAAGGCAAACACGACAACGAAAATGTCACAGTACTCCTAGACTGTCTGTTCATTCGAGCAAGTAACACCAAAGCTGCACCAGCATTAGTCCAGATCATTACACCAGAAGAAATGGAGAGAACGGACCCAATATACCAACAGAGCGAAGAGGTATTGAAACCATGGGTTGATGCTCATCATCTTAAGAAGGTGGTACAAGGACGGCCAACGCATGGTCACTGGAGGGCTACATGATCAATGGATGATTATCAAAGCACACCATGACTCACCAGTGTACAGACACCCAGGAATTACCAGGATGGCACAACTCATTGCACGAAACTACTGGTGGCCTAATATACGCAAGGATGCAATGGAATACGTAAAAGGATGCATGAAGTGCCAACGCCACAAGATAAATAACTGACCAGTAAAAGCGCCATTATCATCCATTTTCCCAATGCCTGAAGCTATGCCATTCGCTACCATTGCACTGGACTTCATCACTAAGCTACCCTTATCGCAGGGATATGACTCAATTCTCACAGTAACTGACCATGACTGTACTAAAGTGGCAGTCTTCATCCCATGCAACAAGGAGATAATGGCAGAAGAAACACTGCCTTATATGCCAAGCATGTGTTTACCAGATTTGGGCTACCAACAAAGATTATCAGCGACCAAGACCCCTGATTTGTGTCAAGATTCACACAAGGGCTATGCAAGATCCTTGGCATTAGTTAAAACATCTCCACGGCATATCACCCAAGATCCGACGGACAATTGGAATGCACCAATCAATGGCTAGAGCAGTATCTACGGTTCTGGACCAACAAGCGTCAAGATAACTGGTGTGCTTATCTACCAATGGCGGAATTCATACACAATCAATGGCCCCATGAGATAACACAGAAGTCCCCTTTCGATCCCCTTATGGGATATAACCCCCGCGCTGATTGGATCAATAGGCCATCACCAATCCCACAAGTGTCACTCCATGTGAACCAATTTAAAGAAGCCCAAGAAAATGCCAAGGCACTGATGGAAAGAGTGCAAAGATTGTGGATCAAACACAAAGATACACCCAGGTACAAGATAGGAGACCTCATATGGTTAGAAGGACACCACTTGCAAACCAATCAACCAACTGCCAAGCTCACACCCAAACGCCATGGACCTTTTAAGGTTGTTCAGGTGATGTCCACAGTCAACTATCAATTAGAACTTCCCACGCAGTGGAGCATTCACCCAGTATTCCACATTGATCTTCTCACACCTTATCGTGAGACTGAAACACATGGCCCTAACTATCAGTGCCTGCCTCCAGAACTGATAGATAATAAGGAAGAATATGAAGTCGAGAAGATTCTAGACTCTTGGCAATTTGGCAGAAGACGCAACCTGCAATACCTTGTGAAATGGAAGGGCTATCTGGATTCCAATAACCAATGGTCGATAAGAATGATGTATTCGCCAATGAAGCGATAAGAGAATTCAAGGCGTCAAACCCCACTGCAGAAACACATATAAGCCAGGTTAACATCGCTAAGTCATCTCATCCCCCTCTCACCACTACTACCACCAACACATCCACTACTTCATTACATGCAATGTCCTCTTACTACTGCAGCACCCCGACACGTGTCTTTGGAGCTGAATTGGACGAAGGACTTCTGTCCCTCGAGGCCACACAGAGCATACAGCATGCCACCATTGATGCCAAGGTTGACAGAGGAGCTCTGATCACCCATCAAGTGTTGATAAGTGACCTGTGCGCACTTAGCGGCTCAATGGACTTATGCAGATAACAGACTGCTTTAGATTAGATATACAGGACATGTAGATTAGATTATGATCTTTACAATCTCGGACTACTATCTTATCTATGACATCATGTATCACAAGGACTGCTTATTGTAGTACGCATTAGGATTCTCTTTTGTTATATCCTTATTGTGATACATTCTTTGTTCTTTACTTTCCTTGTACTTATTGTCCAAGTACATTCCCTTTGTTTCGCCCACTTATTGTTTATAGGGCTTATTGTACCTCACTTATTATAAGACGCTCCCTTTGTCTCCTATTGTAGCACAAAGGCTATTGTCTCTAACATGTATAAGTAGAGTACCATGTACGCACTGATACCCCAGTTCTCACTCTGGTGTATCAGGTTAGTTTCCCTCTTCATAATATGATCCAGTTCTCACTCTGGTGTATCAGACGTCTCTTTGCTCTCACTGCAAGATCCCCTGCTTACCCTGCGCTGCTATATCTCACCACAGTCTCCTTAGTCACTGTGAGTATATGCTTCCTTCACCTGTGCTGTTCATCAGGTTATGGGCCCTGCGCCCTCTGTTCCACTTGGCTAGTCCCTGTGTCACTATGGGCACATACTAGGTCAAGGTCTGTCTGGGGCTTAACCAGCCTTGCCCAAGCCTGGGAACCCTCAGGCGTGAGGTGTCCCAGGTGAGGAACCTCCATTACTATACCATGCCCAGTAGTCCTACTTTCACCCCCATTGTGTCCCTCGCCCCTGCGAGCGCGCAAGGTGATTGGGTCTGGTAGCCCCTTAATACATATCTAGGCGTGCATGGCCCACTGGGCTGTGTATTGTGGAGCTTAGCGCCAGCTGTCTCTGGTGCTCCACACTGTGCGCAGAATCTCCTCACCATGGGAGTGTAAAATCTGGTGCAGGCTCTAGGGGGTGTTCGCCTTTGGCGTTCTGCAACCAGATTCCTACCTTGAAATGCATCAAAGGGAAAGGGCACAGTGAAGCCTTTATGGCGATGAGGCAACCAACAGGCCGAGAAGGCTGAGGTAGACAGCCTTGGGCTCTGAAAGATCATTCCACTATCCCCTCTGGTGCGCTCTAGTTGAGTCGTGTCTTAGACACATCCTGACAGGCAGCCGGCTCCTAGTATGCGAAGAGGCTTCCATCCTGGGCTTAGCCCTTGTATCACTGGCATGTTCATGGAGGCAGGACGCTTTGCGTTCTGGCCTTACAGATTCACAGACTGGAACAGTAAACTACTTTCCTCCTACATCTTGCAACTTTATGAGCACTATCGCTGACTGCTCCTCGGCGATAGATAACCATCCCAAATGTCTGGTACAACACCCGCTGCCACTTCTGCCCCTTCAGGCAGTGGCTCTGGATCCACAGCCTCTACACGCGTCACAGCTGCGTATGGCGCAACCTTTGGCATGCCTTCTGGCATCCACCTCAGTCAATTTGACGGCTCCAACTGGAGTGAATGGTCTGGCACCATCGAAGCCATCCTCACGCTACATGAAGCAGAGGATGTGTTCACTCTGGACACTGCTCCCTCTGGCATCCCGCCAGATGAGTGGGACTCTGTCCAAAGAAGGTCCAAGGCGTACCTCCGCCTATACCTCAAACCAGACGTCTACTCCCTGGTGTCTGATGCCACAGCTTACCCCACATTTAAAGACAAATGGGACAAGCTGAAGGATGTCTATGCTGGTGCTTCAGGCAGCACCACCATATTTAATTTATGGATTCCAGTTAACTCAAGCCCGCCTCGACGACTCTGTCCCAATGGCCTCCCAATTGGCCAAGCTCAATGAGCTCAAAGTCGCCCTCTCCAACGCTTCCATGGGTGTCACTGACACTCAATTCTCTCTCATTTTGCTTCACACACTGCCACCCTCCTATGAGGTGTTGGCCTCTACAATCCTAGCTGGTGGTGCACCCTCCACACTCAAGCACGCTGAAATAATTGCGCGCATAGTGTCTGAGGAGGCGCGCCGCTCCGGCCCCTCTGGCTCCTCCCTCAACAAGGCCGCCCCCATTAAGGCTAGTGGCAAGGGCAAAAAGAAAGACCATTCTGGTCTTACTTGCCATTACTGCAATAAGAAGGGGCACATCAAGCCTGATTGCAGGAAGAGGAAGAAGGATGAAGCAGATGAAAAGGCGAAGGGCAGCAGCAATAAGGCCACCAATAGTCATGTTTTAGTACCAACTACCGCCTCCATTAAGGAGGTCGACGAATCTATTGGTGTTGCTCTGTATGCTGCCTCGCGCGTGCGTTGGATGATGGACAGTGGTGCCACACACCACATCACACCACATAGGTCTGACTTTAAGGACTACTCCTTGTGCAAAGGCGCTGTGCGTCTAGGAGATAAGTCCACAATAGACCAAGTTGGTGTGGGCTCTGTCGTCTTCACAACGAGCCAAGGCATTCCTATCACCCTAAGTAATGTGCTACACCTTCCACAGGTGAAAACACGCTTCTTATCGACGCGTGCACTAGCACAAAAGGGTGCGGAAGTGGCCTTTGACAGTGGCTCATTCAAAATTACTGTCAATAAAAGCTGTGTAGCTGTTGGCTATTTGGAGGACAACCTGTACTGGTTGGATGCTTCAAATATTGGCCTAAATGCTCACGTCAAAAGTGCTGCCACCACTCTTGATATCTGGCATCAGCGCATGGGACACATCTCCCCTGCTGCTCTTAAGTCGTATGGTCCCTCTGCCACTACTGGCATGGACATTGACAGCTCTACCACACACACTGCTGTGTGTCGTGGGTGCGAGTTGGGTAAATCCACTCGCCAACCCTTCTCTGCGTCCTCCACCAAGAGGACAACTCGTATCTTTGAGATTGTGCATAGTGATCTAGCCGGTCCTATGCAAACTCAGTCCTTGCAAGGCTCTGTGTACACTGCCACCTTCATAGACGACCACTCCAAGCATGCAGTGGTCCACTTCCTTAAGTCGAAGGATCAGTTTGCAAAGTCACTGCAGATGTTCTTGTCTTGGGGTGAAACCCAGACTACACACAAACTGCGTGCACTGCACTCTGACCGCGGTGGCGAGTACATGTCCAGCCACACACAGGACATCCTCAAGCAGAGAGGAATAGAGCATCACCTTACGATGCCAGGTTCACCACAGTCGAACGGGAAAGCCGAGCGGTTTAACCGCACCATTATGGATAAGGCAATGACCATGCTGCACACAGCTGGCTTGTCTAAAGGCTTCTGGGAGCATGCAGTGTGCGCAGCTGTGCACATCTACAACCGCTCTCCTACCCGTACGCTCAAGTGGCGCACACCTTTTGAACTCTGGAACTGTGGCAAGGTTCCAGATGTTTCCCATTTACGCGTCTTTGGATGCAAGGGGTACATGCACGTACCCGCTGATAAGCGTCGCAAATTAGATGCGAAGGCCATTGAGGTCACGCTTATTGGGTTTGAGCCTGAATCTAAGGGCTACAGGCTTTGGGACCGTCAAACCCGCTCCGTTCGTTTGTCAAGGGATGTGACATTCGACGAGAGTAGCTTCCCGTCCCTTCAGGGTGCTGAGACACACCCCACACCTTCCACTTCTCAAGTGGCCCCACATATATCACACCAGTGACTGCCGTGCCTCACCCGCCGGCGTTACCACCACAGCGAGCACCCTCCCCTGCACACTCACACAGTAGTGAGGAGGAGGATGTTGAGGATTTATTAGACCCAAAACAAGAGCGTCCACACACGCCACCACCACCACCTGCACACCCCACTCTGCCCACCACACCTAAGCGTGAGCACACCACTCCCACATCACCACCACCTCGTCAAGGTGCCACTCGCATTATGCGCCATGTGCCTCCTCCCTCACCAGAAATGCCTGGGAGTTTTGAGGACCGCGCACAGCGTAGTCAGCTGTTGCGCGAAATGGACAGTGCACCAAGGCGTTCTGCGCGTGTACCAGTGCCCAATCCCCGCTACTTCAATGCGGATAATGTGGCCACACGCAGCAAAAGGCTGGGATATGTGGAGCTGTTAGCTGCAGCTTATGTGGGTAGAGACCCTGCATCTTATGCAGAGGCTATGAAGTCTGGTGATGCAGACAGGTGGACTGAGGCGTGTCAGTATGAGATAGATGCGCTCGCCAAGAATGGCACATGGGAGTTAGTGGATCTCCCGCCTAATCGTAAGGCAGTAAAATCCAAATGGGTCTTCAAGCTCAAGGCGGATGGCCGCTACAGAGCTCGCTTGGTGGCTAAGGGATTTACGCAAATCCCTGGCATAGATTTTGATGAAACCTTCTCTCCCGTCGCACGATTTGAGTCGCTTCGTATGTTGCTAGCGTTAGCTGCGCTAGAGGACTGGCACATCCATCAGATGGATGTCAAGTCTGCTTTTCTCAATGGCGTGCTCGACGAGGAGATCTATATGGAGCAGCCACAAGGTTTCACTGTCACTGGCTCTGAGACGAAGGTGTGTCGCCTGGTTAAGGCGATCTATGGTCTCAAACAAGCCTCCCGCGCATGGAACTTGCAATTCCATGGAGTGCTAATTGCACTAGGCTTTAAGCGGACGTTTGCCGATGCAGGCATTTATGTGTTGCCTCAACGAGAGGGGGATGGTCCACTCTTCGTTATCGTTTACGTTGACGACATCACAATCTTGGGTGCATCTTTGGAGAACATCAAGCGTGTTAAGTCAGATCTTTCTGAGCGCTATGAGATGACAGATCTCGGGGAGATAGAATCATATCTTGGTATACGCATTGTGCGGAACCGCTCCCTCAGACGCATCGAAATAGATCAGTCTGGCTATGTCAAGGATGTCCTTGAACGCTTTGGGATGGCTGATGCCACACCACACTCCACACCCTTACCTGCTGGTGCTGACGAGCACCTTCATAAATATACGGGTCAGGCTACTGCTTCTGACATTACGCACTATCAGTCACTCATTGGTAGTCTGCTGTACGTTCAGATTGGCACTAGACCTGACATTTCCTTTGCTGTATCACGTTTGGCGCAGTATGCAGCAAACCCTTCCCCCCAACATCTACGGTTGGCGCAGTATGTTCTGTCCTACTTAGTAGGAACTGTGGACATGCGCTTGATCTATGATGGCGCCAGTGGAGATGGCCTTCATGGCTACACTGATTCCAGTCTGGGTGACCAGGTTGACGACAGACACTCCACTTCTGGTTATGTGTTCATACTAGCTAATGGTGCAATAAGCTGGTCTTCGCGCAAGCAAAAGACTGTAGCCCAAAACACTACAGAGGCTGAATACATGGCCATGACCGATGCGGCCAACCAAGCCGCTTGGTATCAGAGCTTCCTTGCGGAACTCGGGTACGAGGTCGACGACCCCATCCCACTACATGGTGACAACAAGGGTGCCATTGATTTGGCTCAGAACCCTGTCACTGGGAGGCGATCTAAGCACATTGCCATACGGCATCATGTCATTAGGGAGTACATTGAAAAGGGCACCATCACCCTTATCAAAACCCCTACTGCAGAAATGGTTGCAGACGGCTTCACCAAGTCGTTAGCGCGTGTCCTGCTGCAGCAACACAATATAGACATGGGCTTGTGCTAGTCCCAGATTGCTGATCACGGGGAGATGTTGATAAGTGACCTGTGCGCACTTAGCGGCTCAATGGACTTATGCAGATAACGGACTGCTTTAGATTAGATATACAGGACATGTAGATTAGATTATGATCTTTACAATCTCGGACTACTATCTTATCTATGACATCATGTATCACAAGGACTGCTTATTGTAGTACGCGTTAGGATTCTCTTTTGTTATATCCTTATTGTGATACACTCTTTGTTCTTTACTTTCCTTGTACTTATTGTCTAAGTACATTCCCTTTGTTTCGCCCACTTATTGTTTATAGGGCTTATTGTACTTCACTTATTGTAAGACGCTCCCTTTGTCTCCTATTGTAGCACAAAGGCTATTGTCTCTAAATGTATAAGTAGAGTACCATGTACGCACTGATACCCCAGTTCTCACTCTGGTGTATCAGGTTAGTTTCCCTCTTCATAATATGATCCAGTTCTCACTCTGGTGTATCAGACGTCTCTTTGCTCTCACTGCAAGATCCCCTGCTTACCCTGCGCTGCTATATCTCACCACAGTCTCCTTAGTCACTGTGAGTATATGCTTCCTTCACCTGTGCTGTTCATCATCAAGAAGTTGCAGAAGTTTTATGCTGATTCCCCAATCCAGCGCAGAGCCCAGTGCCCTCTCCTCCACTTCAGCAACTGGTGCTCACTGTGCCAGACGGAGGGGACATACAACATCCAAGAAGTGGATGTGATGATCACTCCACTGACCAAGCCATGGAAGAAATGGACGAAAACAGTGGAGCCGGCTGACTCCTGCAAGTGCCTCAAGAAGTGGCGCAAGACTGCGGATGGGGAGTGGAAGAGGATGGCCCACAGTTGGCGAACTGAACAGTTCGCATGTGCAGTGGAACAACGACAGCAGCAGAAAGCAGCCAGACTAGTGGAGCTTACAAAGAAGAGGACCAATACTACCCAGCTGAGCATCCTCAGATTTCCTACGGCACTATAAATGATGACACACCCCACGCAGTCACCACTACCAGTAGTAAAATCTACCAAGAGGATGTCCATGTGGGGCACATAGTCATGCACTCAGCAATGGGTGACTTATGCAACAAGACCAAACCACCACTGGGATTTTGGGAAAACAAGGGCACCCACCAGATTGCATTCCCCATTACCGTCAACAGCATCAGGCGCCAGGCAAAATATGTGCAGACCATCATGTGTCCGAACCCCATTGTTCTTGGGGTGATAGATGAGTCTGACCCTGTCTACCCACAACCTCTCTATGCGGCCCCCACATACTTGATGCAGCAGCGCCCCATCTACTCCCACTACCAACTAACCCATCTCAAATCACAACACAAAGACAAGTGGATAGTGGACTGCTGCATCCGGGATTTACACAACAACACACTCAAAGTGGAGGTCCATCGCTACCGAACCCTTGTGGACGAGCAAAAGAGGGTGGAGGCATGCATTGTGGAGCTGGAGCAGGCTTTTGGGCAGGTTAACACAGCTAAGTTGGGCTGTATTCAGCAATTGGAAATGGCTGATGGACTTGGGCAGATTGAGGAACAGAGGGGCTCGATGATGGATCTGGAGGAAGTATGGGATCACGTGGAATGCGGATGTCCCACCTGAAAAGGGGGTGATGTCATGGACTGACCAAGACACTGACACATCAGTTATGACTACAATGGTCAGTGGTAATTAGTCATAGACTATGAGTATCAGTCAGCAGGGAGCATTTATCACATGTAAGATAGTACGATAACTCATTCCTAGGATAGCTATACTAGGGTTCGAGCTAGTTACACTATTGGTTACTTTATGATTCGGGAGGAGCTTTAAAGCCCTCGTCAACTGTATATAAGGTTCATTGTTCAGACCATGGATCCCCATCCTGGTCTTCTCAATACCACTACTATTGTTTGCGACCTAGGACTGCCTTCTCTTTCCTTTCCCTTCACCTTCTATTCTCTCTCCCTACTCGTCTTAGCCTTTGTCTTCAGAGTTGTACTCTGGATAGAAGACATCAAGAGTGAAGACACCTTCAACACCATGTACTAGAAAGAGTCACGTGCTACCGTTCTCACGTTAAGTCTTGACACTTCATGTATTGAACTACGCTCAGCACTAGTCATCGCCTTCCATCATGCCTAAGTCAGGCAACGTTGTTGTGGCAATGTAACATGTTTAGTGGTTCACTTTCCAAGTCACCACCATCATCAATTGAGATGATCAAGATATCAGCATGAAGCCCTAATCCAACTATTGCCTTTATCTTCTTCGCCTTTGGGGCATCATTGGTGTTACGGTTCGCGGCCGTAGTGCATTGACTTAACGCTGCGCTGGGGTTCACCGATCATGTGACTCCAATCGTGTTCAAATGACCCTTCGTTCCTGAGTATTCGGCTTTGACTTGCTCGAAACTGACGTGAACGGTCGATGGTTCCCCTTGTCTGTGGGGCTGCTTGGCAGGCTTCCTGACTTATCACACCAAAGGTAGATGGTAGAGCACTAGGCGAAGAGCACTAGGCAAGAGGCTGGATTGAATGCGAAAGAATACAAGTTGCTAAAGCTAAGGTATGAAAGCGAAGTCCTTAGCCCTTATATACACAAGAGGGTGCAGGTTTAAACCCAGCAAACCCTAATACACCGATCCTAGGAATGAGTCATCCAGGAACCACAACGATAAGCAAAGTCCGAGATAAGAGACCATGAGGTGTGATAAGCACAGCCCCTTCAAGATAATGATACTGTAAGTCCATGATATGCAATGATAAACGTACACATGCCCTTAATGCCGATGATAGGAGGTAAGGTGATGAGAATGATAAGGGTCCCGTTCAATGATAATGTGTTCACCTATCGTGCCCCAAGGCGCTACGATAAGGCATAGTCCATGGCCTTCTAGCCACTTCTAGACTTGTCACGTGCCGTCCTGATAAGGTCACGTGATCATTCTGGTGTCACTGTTCGTGCATAAGCCGATCGCTCACCCTGGCAGATGCCGCTCATCCGGTTCTAAGGAGAGCCGTTCCATCCTTGCTTGCGTATCTTGCAGCATTCGTTTGACTTCTTCTTCGTTACATGAGTCCGTACTTGGCGACATGCCGTGATACTCGGCCCGTTGTCGCATGACTTCCGCGTGATGTTGCTCTTCCTGGGCAAGTACCGCTGCCCATACTTGATCGTCGCCGAATGGTTCTTCTTCCAGCTGCCCCTCTTCCAAGGGCTCAGGGTCACGTGCGCTGTCATTTTGTAACAATTGGGGACATCTGTGAGATCAGGGTCATCATTGGTGATAGTGGTCTTGTGCAACAAGGGGTGAGGGTGTGGCCACTTATTAGATGAGGTCTGAGCATCCATAGGATTGATGGAGGAACTTAGATTGTTGCCCAGTTGCCGATGCTGATGTTGACTTCAGAGGCTCACAAACCAAGTCAGAAATACTCAAAGAGGGTGTGAGAGAGACAGGCATGTCTTAAGGCTGTGAAGAAGCCAAGCCTGATGCAATAACCCTACAATGCGTGGTCAGCTCCAGATCACCCACATTCTCAGTGGTCAACTTTGCAGTTGGCTGTATCCTGTGGGTTGGACAGAACAACATGGTATAGGGGGAAAAAACAAAACAACTTCACTGTTTGTACTATAATACAGCCTGGGTGAATCAAGATGAGAAGTGAAAAAGTGTGAAGATTAGTTGTGAGGACAGCTTGAGCCTTGAGCTGACAGGCTGTGGCCCAAGGCCCATCAAAACAGATGCCCAGGCCACAGCTGATGGGAATGGTTTACCATATCCAAAGCTGGGGCCATGAGCCACTGTGGGCCACTCCTCAGCTCAAGCCCAGCATGGCCACTGACATCTGGCTTAGGCTGGCTACCAGCCCATAAGCTGGGGCCAGGAAATCACTAATTAGCACTATCACTTGGCTGCACTTCTTTATATTATAACTCCTTCATTTTATTTATGTCTTATGTTACTTACCTTGCATTTACCTTTTGTTCTTGCTTAATAATTCCCTCTCTATCTTAGTCTTCTAATTGACTTTCCCCCACTTTGCCAATACTTCCTCACAGTTTACAACTTAGTTGTTTCACTTCACATTTGACCTTGGATACTGGCTCTATATATATAAGGTCTTAAATTTGTGTTCTTAAAATATTAGTTGATTTTTCCTGCTCTTGCTTAATGCAGGTTATAGATCCGCAAAGAGGGAAATAAAAGCACAAGCAGGAAGCAGTGAGGGCTAGACAGACCAAACGAACTCAGAAATCACATACAGGAGCGATGACTACAATATATTTACCTAAATAGACCAAATGAACTGCCCAGGCGTAAGCATACTGTAAAAGGAAGTAATGTAGGGTATTTCTCACCTTAGGAATTGCATACAGGAGCGATGACTGAGGTGTACAAGGTAAACTACTTAAGTATTTATCTGTTAGTCTGGAATTCAAGAAGTACCATACCAGAACCATATTCACATGTAGGTAGGTATAGTATGATAATAACAATCGAGACAGTACAGTAATTCGAGCACGAGAACATCAATTTATCAGTCAAATAGTATGGTATAATCGTCTGCGAGCCACACTGGCCTCACAAGTGATGGGAACTTAACATTGTTTTCTTCTCATGTGTGATTTAACTATTCTTTAGGTTAGGTTGAGGTTAAAGACACCTGACTTTTTGTTATATTGTATGGTTTCTCTTTTTTTCTCCTCCTTTAAGAGTAACTCTCATCTCTTTTCAATTTGCATTTTCTACTAACTGTTCTTTTTATTCTTAGATTTTATTTGCCATTATCTTTATATATAGGACCTATGTAGATTAGATTGTATATATGATCTTTATAATCTTAGACTTTCTTATCTATAACATCATTATACTAAACAATTACAAGAACTTGGTATTGTAGTACACATCTGTACTTTTCTTTTATCTTATTCTTATTGTGTTATCACTTGTTATGATCTGGACACTTCAGTCACTTTCACATGTATGTCTCCATTGCCACTACTTTGGTTCTTCCCCTTCCCCTTCCCCTTTCCCATTTGTGCATATCTTTGTTCTGGATGTAGCTTGCTCTGTTTCATCTTATGCTTCTGATAAGAAAACCCTTGATAACTATGTTTATATGTGTCTACACTTATATGCTCGTCTTTGGGACTTGAGCAGTATATATACTTGTACTTTACACTGTAGGAAGCCAGACTTGGCTTCGTTTGCAATCTAGCAACCTTGCCTTTGTACCTTTGATGTGAACCATCTTTCCATCTACTTGTGAACCATCTCTCTCAACTCTAATCGAGTCAACCCTCCTTCAAAGTCTTTGCAGTTGTACTATAACAATGCCACACCTGTTAGACTTAGTTTGCCACCAAGATTAGGCGTAGAGAAGTGTCTTACACTTTGAACTAGGTGTCCTGTTACTAAGTCAGTTGTGCACATTATGCACAATACTCTCTAGACACTACTAGAGTCATAGCATCATAGACAATAGATGTCTTTGCTCATCTATTGATGTGTGGCTTTACAGACACCTTGAACCTTTGAATCACCCCTTGCACAACGCCCCTGCTAGGGCATAACATCACTACAGTGTTATCTTTGTTCACAATGCTCCTTAAACCTATTGTTCTAAGTATATCCCTTTGTTCTGACCTATATATTATTCTAGGTCTTATTATATTTAACTTATTATATGATGTTCTCCTTGTTAGCTATTGTAGAACAAGGTCTATTGTCTCAGAAGTATATAAGTAAACTACCATGTATCCACTGATACCCTAATTCTTACTATAATGTATTAGACATCCTTACTGCTTACTCTGAAATGTCTCTGCTTTCCTATGCTACTTTATATCTTACCATAGTCTCCTTTGTCACTTTGAGTATGATTTTCATCTATGCTATTTATCATCAATATTGTCTAGGATGGCAAAAATAAATTTTGTTTAAAGCAGGACTATGAAAAATAAACTGTGATAGCCAGCATTTTTAGAAAAGACAAGCTCTGGTCATCTACTTCTATATTGTCACCTTAAGGTCTTACAAAACCTTATGCTGAAAGGGGTGTGTTTACTATCTCATGGTACTAGAAACCTAGTATGATGTGGGTTACACTAAGTTGATCAGGGCAAATTAGAAATCATATATATTGTGGTGATAAAAATGGTATAAAAGAAAAGAGATCTCTGGGTGGAAAAATGTGTGGGGGAAACGGTAGTGAGACATAGAGTAGGTTTCTGTCTTATTAAGCATTGGTAAGGGCATCTTATATATAGTTTGAGGGTGTATATAGAATGCAAGTATTTAACACATGTTTATAATCTAAAGAGTTAGTATATCATATATGGTAAGTATATGTGTGATATAATAAGTGTATATATGATAAGTGATAAAGGCCTTACAGGTACCTTATTTATATATCTTATTTTATATCAGAATAAATATAGTGCATATACACAGGTAGATACATGTTGCATTTCAGCACGCTTGACCTGGCCAACCCGACTGCTATGGCAGAACACTGTAATACCGGTGTGGAGGCCGATACCACTGGATTGGGCAGGAGCATTGTGAGGAGCTTGGTATATATTAAGAGACGTTGTGGGAAGGTATCCGGATACAGAGTAATAAGCATGTAAGGGAGTGATAGAGGTAAGGGAAAGAAGAGACTGGAGGACCGAGGCGTTGAGGTCCTCCTATTTAACAAGTCTCTGAGTCTAGGAATTTGAGTGGCGTTGCATTCCAGATGAAGCTTGATGGTCGGCATGACCAGAGCGTAGAAAGAAAGGCTCGACGATCGGTGTGATCGGAGCATGAGAGTGTAATCTACTTACACCCCTCCCCGGTGTAAAAAAAATAAATGGAAAAGTGTATATAAATTTAAGCAAGGAAGGGGGGGGCGCAAAGGCGCTCGCACAGGTGCGTCAAAACCCCTGTGGGGAAAGCTACTGGTGGCGAAAAGAAGGTCTATCCTGAAAAACGACTACTGGCTTGCGCATTTGGATTTGAGGAATTTTGGCGTTGTATCCACTTGTCTAGTGCTTTGCAATCTTTGAGCTCTTTTGCAGGGAGCCACTTGTCGCCTTCAGAACCTTCTCCATGCCACTGGACCCAATATTGCAGTCCTCGTCCTTGTTGATGCTGGTCCACGATCTTGTCTATGAAGAATTCATCATACCTATCAATCGTGATCGGATTTGGAGGAACTAGAGCTCGTTGGGGGAACAGGGTGTTGTCGTTTTCGGTGAAGGGTTGTACTTCCAAGGTGTGGAAGACCAGGAAAGTTTGCGGGTTGTTTGGTAGGTCAAGCGTGACTGTAGAGTGCATTTCGTCAATTGCAATCACTTTGTATGGGCCGTCAAAGTGGGGCATGAACTTAGCGCGCAATGACTGTCACTCAATTTGTACTCTTTTCGGTGGTGCATTGTGGAGAGCACTACTCGGTCGCCAACCTTGAATGGGAAATTGAGCGTGCGGTGTGCATTGGTGTGGCATGCCTGCAAGATCTTAGCATTTATAAGGTTGTCCTGTGCTTCCATTTCTAAGTAAGACATTCTGGCCGTCATTTCCTGAGCAGTTTGGTCGATTGGGTCTGCAGCTTTGCCCTGGTTTGTGAAAGGTGGTAATATCCGCAGTGTCTTTCCGAATCATAGTTGGAACAGGGTTAGTCCAGTTGATGTGTTCATGGTATTCATTATATCGAACCGGATCTTAGGCAGGGCTTTCACCCAGCCTTTCTGGTCTCATTCGACCGCGTACCAGATACACTGAATCACGGTCTTGTTAGTACGTTCACTGGAGCCGTCTGTCTGTGGGTGGTAACCCGAGGACATCTTTAATTTTACCCCGGTGAGCTTATGGAGTCTTTTTCAAAAGCATGTGAGAAACAGTTTGTCACGGTCGGATATTATTTCCAAGGGGAGACTGTTCTCACAATACCATCTTGTGAAAAAAACTTCTGCCAGTTGTTTGGCAGTTAGGGTGGACGTGGAAGGGATCAGGCGGATGTCGGAGCCAAGACGGTCTGTGAGGGTTATGATTGTGTCAAAACCGTTGTCGATCGGCAAAGGGCCGATGAAGTCGATGGCTACTGAGTCGCAGTGGCCATCTGGGACTGGGAGGGGGTGTAGCGGGCCGATCGGTTTCGTGGTGCAAGATTTAATGCGTTGACAGTCTGCGCAGCCTGGTATATAGCCCTGTTCGAGGTCCTGCCTCATGTGTGGCCAATAGTAACTGTCACGAAGCGCTCCGTATGTTTTGGGAGCCCCGAAGTGCCCGAGGGTGTCATGGGCCAGTTGAAAGAGGGTTTCGTGGACGTTTGGTCTGTTCAGGGACCACAAGGCGGTCATTAATGAACCAGTATCCGTTCTCTTGCCGAACATTTTCCATGCCTGGGGCCACGTTGGCCAGTTTCTGTATAAATGGGTCATCAGCATAGCCCATTTTTATTTCGTCCAGGATGGCATCCTCGAGCTCAAAACGGGATTTGATGCTCTGGTGCCGTGCTGCCCCCAACATGGAAGAGAGGGAGTTAAACGTCAAGTCCGGTAGTCGTGATAGTGCGTCTGCTGTGCTGTTCTTGTCCCCAGGTAGATAGTGTATTGTCACGTCATACTGTGATAGGAATTCCATCCACCATGCTTGTCTCCTTGACAAATCACATTGGGTGTTAAAGTGTTCAAGTGTGCAATGGTCCGTCCACACTTGGAACTCATGCCCTAGCAGTTCGCATCGCCATTTTGCTAGTGCACACACGATTGTGAGGAGCTCTTTTTCGTATATGGGGTAGTTGAGTTCGGTCCCTTTGAATGAGTGCGACTCGTACGTGACTGGTCACGCCATCTCGTATGTAGGGCCAAACGATAATATCACCCCTGAGCCTGTGTCGCTGGCATCCGTAGTAACGAATATTTTGTATTCTGGCATGTGTGAAGGGTTGATGGTTGTCAGGCAGTCTGTCGACGTTACTAAGGCCTTGATATTGATGAAGGCCTCTTCGTGCCTCTCCATCCAATCAGGGAAGGATTTGTTGCATTCCTTCTGTGTTAGCTCATTGAGTACTTCGTGTTTCTTTGGCGAGGTTTGGTAGGAACACTGCGAGGTATCAGACTAGGCCGAGGAAACCTTGTACTTGTTTAGCAGACGTTGGCCTCGGCCAGTTTTTTACTCAGTTGGCTTTACCTTCATCAGCTTCAATTCCCTTGGCGGATATTCGATGGCCAAGGAAGTGTATTTCTGTGGCGAATAGGATCGTTTTCTTTGGGTTGCAATATAGTTTGTTCTCTTCTAAGGTTTGTAATATCATTGTGACATTTCGTTCGTGTTCCTCAGGCATGTTCGACCAGATCGCCACATCAGTTAAGATATGTGTGGCATATCTTCCCCACCCATGGCCGCAGGGCAATCAGACTCTCCGTTGATGGATCGTGGGTGCATTCTTTATTCCCATTGGCATGACCACCCATTCATAAAGTCCCCAGGGCGTATTTACCGCCATGAGGGGGATGTCTTCCTCATGCATTCGAGTTTGGAAGAAACTGTTTATCATATCGATTTTTCTGAAATACTTGCCGCACGCAAGATCCGTGAGGATTTCATTTACCCTGGGATTGGGAAGCTATCAGTGATCGTGTTCGTGTTTAGTTGCCTGTAGTCATTTACCCATCTAGGAGGGACAGTGGGGTCCGCTTTTGGTATAATAAACGCTGCAGATCCAGCGGGTGCAGATGACAGGGCAAATCCATCCCACATCGAGATGTTGTTGTAGCAATTCATACCATGCATCTTTCCATTTCCGTGGGCATGGGTAATTGTGTGTCTTTATTGACATGTTAGGGTCTTTAAGTCTGATGCGTGCACGTGGCTCATGTGGCAACTCCTCTACATGTGGTAATTGCTCAAATACTTTGGAAATTTTCATGCGGATCCGTTGTTCGCGTTCTATTAAGTCAGGCCTTACTACGTTTTGTGCTCATTCCCAGATTGCCGCAAGGACGTCTGGAGGCTGGCTTTGACCTTTCATGGCCGTTGGGGGGTTCAGCAAGTCATATGGTGGATTCGTGATTGTCACAAGACAGCTGCGCTTTGTGTAATTACAAACGATGCTATTATCGGCAAGGAATGGCAGTCCGAGAATTAAGGGCATGCAGAGTTTTTCGGCGATTATTGCGTGTAGTACTGTTGAGACAAACATTTTATCACGGGACAGGAGCTTAATTTTTATGAAATGCGTCAAGGGTGCTGGTGTGTGTACATCGATGGTGACGCTGATGGGTTCTGGTTCTGGCAAGGGAAATTTTTCTAATTGCAGTCAGTGGACAAGATTGGGTCTTATGAAGACCATATGGGCTCCACTGTCGATAAGGGTGGTGGCGTTTACTGGAAGATGAGCTGCGGGATTTTGTATCGAGCATTTCCAGATGAGGTGGTCGCACTTCACGGAGATTGTTTTACTCACTGAGGACAAGCTGTTCTCTGAGGCTTCAGAGAAACTGCTCTCGGCAGCTGACGGTGTCGGGAAAATAGCGGCTAGGGGTTGGAACAATGCTGAGGCTGACATAGACAGTTCGGTAGCGCCGTCTGTTATCGAGGCTACAGGAGTGGTGTGGTTTGTTCTCGCAGCGGCTGTCTTTGCCCAGTTGGTGTCCTGCACGGTCAATGTTTTATAATCTTTCCCGGACAAGGTTACCATGCACTTATCAGCACGGTGTCCTGCATAAAACTTCCGGCATTTCAGGCAGCCTTCATGTTCGTGTAACAAGTGGCGTTCTTTGTCAGTTAATTTTGGTGGGAAACTATTTGTGGCCGATCCCGACGTGGATGCTGTGTTCGTTGTGCCTTGAGTGGTTCCTCGGCTCGGGTTTGAGCTGCGCGCGGGATCATAAGGGTGTTTGGCACTGCAGTAGCGTTCATCAGCTACGTTGGCCATTCGTTTGTGGTCAATTTGTCGATTGTTGTCCAGTTCAGTTATTGTAGAGAGCCATTCTAGAAAGTCGGTAACGGTTGACATTTTCTCACGACGAGCCATCGTGCGGAGTTCGTGGTCGATGCCTGCATCTAATTGTTTACGCATTTGGTCATCGTCGAGATGGGAATCTGTACCCCATAATGCGACGTTTAGGGTCTGCACTTCCGCCACCCATTCTTCGAACATTTTGTTGCTAGGATTAAGGCGCGATCCCAATATCTGAGTGCAGAGTTCTTCCTCCCAGTTATGCGGTAACCAACAGGTGCGAAATTCTGCCATGAACTCTTCAAACGTGAGTGTCTTAAGACGTGTACAGTTGACCGAGATCCAGTCATTTACGAGACGGTTTTTGAAACATCCAAGGAGCTTGGTTACTTTATCCCTATCCACTACCCCACCTTTAGCGTTCAGGAAGTAATTTTCGGCATGGTTCTCAAAATCGTGGATGGCATTAGGCGTGATTTTCCCTTTTGACAGATGGGGTGGTCACGATAGGACAAGGTGAGATGCTACCGCCTCACTGGTATTGGGCATGACAGGTCACGTGAGTGGTACCGGTACGTCTATAGAGGAATCGTCTGAGGATGCAGGTTCTACTTCTCGATCAGCTATAGGAGACATAGAGTTTGGTACTAGAGGTGGTGTAGGTGTTGGGGTGCGTGATGGTACGTTTCGATTATCAGAGGACGGGGGAGTGGGAGACGGTGGACGAGTGGGTGATGGTGTTTCCATATTGATTGGAAGATTCGGCAACAATTCTTTTGGTATTTCGGATTCTATGGTAGGTGTTTCTGGACCAAGGGTTGGTGTTTGAGATATCGATGGTGCAGTCTGCTGTGCAGTCTGTTTTTGTAGGCGTTGCGAATGACGGGACGCCAGGATCAAGATGCTTTTCGATGGGGGAGGTGAAGGGTTTGAACCCTAGTTCAGGAGCATGGACGATGTCTATAAAGATCCTACTGTTGTAGAATCATAACAATAATCGTTATCAGAAAGACGTTCGATAAAGGACAGAACAGTAGTTTCTATACCAAGACAATCGATCACAAAAAAAAAAGTGTAATACCGGTGTGGAGGCCGATACCACTGGATCAGGCAGGAGCATTGTGAGGAGCTTAGTATATATTAAGAGATGTTGTGGGAAGGTATCCGGATACAGAGTAATAAGCATGTAAGGGAGTGATAGAGGTAAGGGAAAGAAGAGACTGGAGGACCGAGGCGTCGAGGTCCTCCTATTTAACAAGTCTCTGAGTCTAGGAATTTGAGTGGCGTTGCATTCCAGACGAAGCTCGATGGTCGGCATGACCAGAGCGTAGAAAGAAAGGCTCAACGATTGGCATGATCGGAGCATGAGAGTGTAATCTACTTACAAACACAAGTATCATTGCTGTGCATGCTCACGGGCACTTAGAAGTATTGGCAGAACCTCTCCCTGTTTTACAAGACCTGTATCCATTCTGTTATCTATCTGTATCCTTATTCTGGACTTGATTTCATCATATGTGCATCATTCCCAGTTTCAGACTCACAGAGGCTTTGCGCACCCCTTTCTACCAATATTTTGACATCACTTTTGCCTCAGACCTCTTCCAACTCATATGTATCGACTTCTATTATTGTTTGTTCACTTTTACGTCTCTTTACTATTATTTCTCAATATAATGTACAAAGCCTGTATAAAAAGTGTCCATAGTGTACTTGAAATTATTATCCAGTTTTCACTTCCCTATCCCTTGTGTGCCTTCTGAGTCTCTCCAAAAATCCCTCTCCAAAGCAAGCTTCTAAGTTGCTTTGTTTATGCCCATACTTGACTTCTCCCATCATCCGACTTTGTGACTTTCACCTTTGCCAACTGAACCAGCACTTTGGATCCCTATCACCTGACCAGCTCAACTTAGCCAGATTGCTCCCATTGCCCAACCTTTCACCAATACATTCTTTTTTAGACATCTCCATAGTATTGCTAAAAGAGTACATAATTCTTTGTTTAAAGCAGCATGTCCCATAAACAGCTATATATCCCTCAAGTTGTGCAAAACTGTTAGGAATTGATTGATTACAGTGCAGTTATAAATAACAATATCCTGCAAGGTAGTTGATCTTTATCATATTCAATGGATTAACTAATGCGGAAACATTATTCTCTAGTCTAACTCTTGCAAAATTAGAGCCATAAAGCTATGCAGCTTTATTGTTATAAAAGCTAAGCATTAATCAGGACAATCTTATGGTACCCCTTTTACACGCTATAGATGAGAT
>WTXK01000737.1:0-20829 GCA_025769895.1 Lactarius psammicola
CGCTGGCATAGGGGGCGAGCCACAGGACACAGATGCAGAACAATAGGTAGACAGATACAGAAAGATTACAATGGGCGCGGATACAAGTGAATTCAAAGTGCGGACACCAGTGATACACAAACGCAGACACAATTTCAGGTACAGGTATCAAGACCGATATGGCCAAGTTGTCGTAGGCGTACGAGCGCGCCAAGCGGATGTGGTTTGGCGTCGTTGCACACGCAGCGCACACGTTGATCTTACAACGGAGAAGGGCGCTCGTCAAACAGGTTATGCGCATTTCGAATGAGATCTTCCATAACCAGGGTCTCTGTGGGAATCAGTTTAAAAAGATTACAAATCGTTGCGACGTGCCTTCACATCAACACCATCTCGCGAGACTTGAGTGCCTCGAAGGACAGGAAGGTGGAACCAGATAGCGAGTACCTCCACGGTCATTTCATTCTCATCTGAATGAGAGGCAACACGCAAGAGGTGCCGCAAAAGAGCTCCTAGAGATGCCCTGTGAACCGGATGTAGTTCACGGATCCTCGATCGCAACAGCGAGAAATCATTTTCAGTATATCTGGCTATACATGACATCAGGTGATCGGAACGTGTGTTGATGAAAAGGGCGTGAGCATTAAGCCCGCTTACCTCCCTTCTGTCTGTAGTTTCTACAATCCCGCAAAGGGAGAACGAACAGTGGCTCCGGAAGATCCAAGAGGTAGCGCTAGAAATGAACTTAGGACTTGACGCGTTTGCATGGTTGCAATGGCTGACCCTGAGAAGCGCCGCAATAGAATGGATATTGTCTGTGGAGCTGAACGAAAATGACTTTTCACTTTCTAACCTGCGCCGCAACTGATTGTGAATTCATGTCAGTCAACAGGTTGTTCATTGGAATGGATTCCACCGACCTGTTTCACACCCGTGTCAAGTATAGAACCCACCTGCGACACTAAACATGAATCCCATTACACGCCTTGACCAGCTTACCGAATATATTTTGTTAGTATTCAGACCCCTCTTCTCGACTTCTTCGATGCACATTCTCATCATTTTCGGGACATTGTCCTCATTGGTCGCAAGGTCCACTAGGGGGACACCGAAAATCAAGTCGGGATCTGAAAATGTACCTGGGACGATAGCCGCGATAGAGGGTCGGTGGAGGAATTGAAAGGGAAAGGGCGCGACGGAAAGACCCTCTCAGATCGGACGTATCCGTTCCGGCCAAGACTTTCTTGACTTGTACCATAGTACTCATTGCCACCTCGTCATACTTTGCGCATGCTGTGCTGAATTCCGTATCAAATTCCTCGAAGGCTCTACGAAGGCTTAATGGTACTGACTACATACCGTCCATGTATTTGACAAGGGCTTCCTTGACGGTTGGCGTGAAAACAAGTTCTTCAAGACACTACGTTGGCAACATTTGGTGTAGCATCGAAGCATAGAATATCACTCACATCGTATCCATCCCTCAGATTCTCGGCCCTCGTCGATCGAAGGTTGTTGAGGAAGCTAACAGACACCCTGCAGTAATCGTCGGACACTGATTCAGAGGGCTAAGTCAGTAAACGGAACCTATGGGTGATATCGGCGATACCTCTGTCAGACTCGGTAGGCTCAAGTTCCCGCAAATCTTCCCGCCGACCACGAGACCTTTTGTTCGAAACGCCCTGAGAACATTGAAATACGTCGGTAGTGAGTATATTACCGAAGGTGGTATTGCTTTAAGTATGCTTGCTGGAGCTTCGAGATTGTGTTCTCTGCATGACCGGCATAATCCCCGGCGGATTTCTTCAGATCTTGTTCAATCCGCTTTCTTGTTTCATCATTCGATTCCTTCCAGATCGTCCTATTATCAGAAAAAGGACGCCCTTCAGAACGAGAGGTCCATGACCAACCTTTAATGCCGAAAGGGGCTTAATGATGTCGTTATCCAAAATATCCATGAAAGCCTGCTGTGTTACACCTTCTGGACGATTCCACTTCATTCTATACGATTCTTACCTTTTCTTTAACATGTTGACGGACGATTTGTATGACTCGGTCTGGCTTGTTCTCTCATGTTCTCGTCGTTTCTATCACTCAGTCCTGTACATATAAAAACCCTTGTAACAAGTACCAGAGCCTTAAGCTCGACCTACTGTACTCAACTACGGTAGTTTTCTCACAATCGCATCTTGTCTTTGGCTTCACGAACAACGACGGCAACTTAGTCTTGCCTTTCCTCTCATCTTGTGCATCACCGCTCCGCTGTCCGATTGACGGCATTTTCCAAACACCGATCGAAACCCCGACGCTACGCCTTACCGTGCGTAACATTAGGTCGAGCTTTCCTCGAACACACGACACCGACGAATAAAACGTTGCTATGGCTTTGTCCCATTACACTGAAGGAGATGGAGGAGGCGTTCTGCGCCTACCTTTTCCTCTCACGTTGACACAAACCAACATTATAGGAGAACCGTTCAACAAGAACACAGTCTTCTTGAACATAGGAGAAGATAGTGCACCCTGGACAGGGTATTATGTACGCGACACTGACTGCACCAAACACGCTATACAAGCATACGCTGGCGTATGGTTTGAGGTACGATACGACGAAGAAAAGAAACAACACATCGCATTTCGAGTAGTGCCAGGCCGATTTCATCTAATGCACGATCCCGCTCCCCATATGAATCTCGACGAGCTCCGGGCTCAAACCCTAGTACACGGAACAACGAGCAACATCCACTCTCCGGTCCCAACAGGATTCACCTCGACCCCGCAAGTAAACGTTAGTGTCAGCGCGCACCCGTCTCGCACAACAAGTCCGGTAGCCGGAACAGCGCCCGGAACGGGCCTCAACTTTGGAGCTTCTGGAGCCAAGGTTGTTTTGGCTACGGGCACATCAGCTTTCAAAGGAAAGGGACGATCTGCGTCCGGTCACATTCAAACGCAAGCAAGTACCCCGACACCGAAACAAGGAGGAGGAGGAGGAGGAAATTCTCCTCACTCATCACGAGCATCTAGTCCTGATCCCGAAGCACGATTCCGTGAAATCCTTAAAGCCATGCAAGGGCAACGCCTCAAAGGCACCACACCGACACCTTTCATGGGAGAACGCAGCGATACCCAGCGATTTCTCGTCGCTTTCGACAGGTATTGCTTTATGAATTACGACGCCGGTATGATCAAGGATCCCATGCGACGTGCGGCCCTCTTTCTAGGCATGTGTCAAGGCAAAGCTATTCATTGGGCAAATCGTGCTTCGGACTGGCTCAAAAAGGTTCGTGACGGAGAAGAATTCCCTCCATTCGGCTTCGACGTGTGGCAAATCACGGAACGCGAGTTTAAGGACGCGTTCACTGATTATGCGGATGCTGATAGGGCTCACCAAGCACTCTTGAAGCTTCGCATGAAAGAAGGGCGGCTCGACGAATATGTGGCCGATTTTCAAGATTGTGCCAATCGTGCCGGACTTGACATCAACGGTCCCGACGCAATGCGCATGTTCGCGCAAGGTCTTCAAGGCGGTCTCGCCAGTTCTTGTATCTTCAATGACAACCCCGAGAATTTCGTACAATGGGTACAATCAGCTCAGCAAAACCATCGCAATTGGCTCAAAGTTCAGTCCCTTAAGGAGCATAATCTGTTTCAACAGACCGGAGGGCGACGTCCCGGTACTAATCCCTTCACGCGCAGATGGAACACAAACGGAGGGCAACGACAACAGCAACGTGACCCCGATGCGATGGACGTTGACGTTATCCGAAAGGCTACAACCGAGGAAGAAAAGCAGAAATACCGATCCGAGGGACGCTGCTACAACTGTGGACGGCAAGGACACCTTAGTCGTCTCTGTCCGGATCGCAAACCCCGAATCGCCACGGCTTCGGTTGTCCCTACAACCTCCGCATCAGTTGTCTCCACCAATCCTTTTGTTCCTACCAATCCTTTTACTCCCATCCCCACTCCCATTCTGAATGTCGACACTGATATGATCACTGACGATTGGATCACTCGTGTAGCGGCTATGTCAGTCAAGATGACCTCCGAACAACAAGACAAAATGGCTGCTGCTCTTAAGAAGCTTGGTGCGGATTTTCAATAAGCTCTGGTCCTACGGCCTGGATCCGAGCCCTTATGCCTAGTAGTGTCTTTGTACCCAAAGTAAACGCGCTTACAATAAAAGTCTGTTTTCTCACCAAGGAACACTATGAAACGGCCGATGCTCTGGTTGACACTGGAGCCACTCATAATTTCATGACACCAGAATTCGCTTGACAATTACATCTGACACCTGTTACAATGGAAAAACCTTGGCTCATTCAAAATGTGGATGGCACTCCGAATCGAAGTGGCGCTATTACACAATTTGTTGATCTTGATCTTCGGATTTCAAATGAACCTGATGATATGAATCTAGGCACCATTCACCACTTCTATCTTGCTGATCTAGGGTCTGATCGTCTTATCCTTGGATATCCCTGGGTAGCATCTTGCAAGATTCCCCTTGTTTGGAAACTCCCGAGAATAATCCAGCCCTTTTAGCTAACCCAAAGGAATGGCTTATCCGCATTCTTCATCTAGAAGACGGAGATGAAGTCTTGATACGTAAAGTCACACACGCCCAACAACTTGCGGAAAAAGCATATGATCAAACAGAACGTTCTTTGGAAGAACTGGTGCCAAAAGAATTGCATGCCTTCAAACACATTTTTAGTGAAGAAGCGGCGTTACGATTTCCAGAATCAAAACGATGGGATCACAAGATCGAGTTACTCCCAAATGCACCATCTTCACTAGATTGCAAAGTATATCCGCTTACGCAAGCAGAACAAGAAGCGCAAGACAAGTTCCTCAAAGAACATCTGGATAAAGGATATATTATTCCCTCTGATTCTCCATATGCAGCACCATTTTTCTTTGTTAAAAAGAAGGACGGCAAATTGCGACCCGTTCAAGATTATCGACGGCTAAATTCATGGACGAAGAAGAACAAATATCCGTTGCCTTTGATTGCTGATTTAGTCACGCATGCCCCAGGAAAGGATTGGTACACGACCATGGATGTTAGATGGGGCTATAATAATATCCGCATAAAAGATGGCGATCAATGGAAGGCCGCTTTCAAAACCAGTCGCGGATTGTTTGAACCACTCGTCATGTTCTTTGGTCTTACGAATTCCCCCGCAACCTTCCAAACCATGATGGACGACATATTCCGAAGTGAAATTGCGCAAGGATGGCTTAAGGTGTATATGGATGACATCATGGTCGCGACTTGCGGAACGAAAGAAGACCATTTTGATCACGTCAAAGTCATCTTACAACGTCTTCAAGATAACGATCTGTTCTTGAAGCCGGAAAAGTGTAAATTCGCTAGAACTTCAGTGGAGTATCTTGGGGTCATCATTGGACGTGACGGTATTGAAATGGACTCGGTCAAACTCAAGGGTATTCAAGATTGGCCTATGCCAACCTCTGTTACGGAAGTTCGTTCCTTTCTTGGATTCGGGAACTTTTACAAACCCTTTATCGCCGATTACGCAAAAATCGCACGACCTCTTCACGATCTCACAAAGAAAGGAGTTATTTTCGAATGGTCCCCTGCTCATGATCTCGCCTTCCAAACTTTGAAAGCCCGCTTTGCTTCTCGACCTGTTCTCGCCACTATTGATTACGACAAACCCTTTACCATTCAAACGGACGCATCTGCTTTTGCCATTGGCGCAACCTTGACCCAGAAGCAACCGGATAGCCATGAACACCCAGTGGCATTTTTCTCGGCTTCTTTGCTTCCTGCTGAGGTGAACTATGATGTTTATGATAGGGAGCTCTTAGCCATTGTTAAAGCATTTCGACACTGGCGACACCATTTACTTGGGGCTAAACATCAGATCACAGTTCTTACGGATCACAACAATCTCGCATTTTTCCGCGAACCTCATAAAATTTCTGGTCGACAAGCACGTTGGCTTGAAACATTGGCTGAATATGATTTTTCACTTCATCATATTCCTGGTTCCCTTAACACTGTCGCTGATCTCCTTTCGCGCCGTCCGGACCTTAAGGAGGGGGTAAATGACATCAACGAAAACATTATTTTGCTCCCCAACACGCTATTCGCACCACGAAAAATACACCTAGACGAAGACGCAGAAAGAAGACGCAAAATTGTTCAGAGTTTACATGACACTCCAATGGCAGGCCATCCTGGTATCGCAAATACATGGGCACTTGTGAATCAACAATATGAAGGAAATGGTCTCAAGACATTCGTAGAACAATATGTCAAAGGATGTCCAACGTGTCAAGCAAACAAGGTACATCAAAAATCGCATGCTCCATTACAACATCTGGATACGCCCGTAGAAGAAGGACCATTTCAATATGTCAGCATGGACCTTATCACGGATTTACCTCCATCAGGAAAGTACAATGCGATTCTAACCATCGTGGATCAGGGATGTAGTAAAGCAACCAAATTTCTCCCATGCACGAAGAACATTACAGGAGAAGGCGTGGCCACCCTGTATTTCCGACATCTAGTCCCATGGTTCGGTGTTCCAAAAAGGGTCATCTCAGATCGTGATCCCAGATTTACAAGTGCCTTTGCCACCGAATTGTGCAAACAAACCGGAATTCGGCAAAATCTCAGTACTGCGTTCCATCCGCATACCGATGGGCAAACAGAGCGAATGAATGCCTGGGTTGAACAATATTTGTGGTCTTGGGTAGATCAACAAGGACAGGACAATTGGGTATCGTTTCTACCAGCCGCTGAATTTGCTCACAATTCTTGGCCACATGATGTGACAAAGAAAACGCCTCATGAACTCTTGTTTGGAATGCAGCCATGCATCGCAGTGGAAGCAACGGGAGAAGATAGAGCCCCTGCAACAACCGAACGACTCCTTCAATTGCAGGAAGCACGGTTACATGCAGCACAATCTTTGCTCCGACGATACAAAACCAGGGAACCAAGATTTCAGTTCAACGAAGGGGATCAAGTCTGGTTGGACAATCGAAATTTGCAACTCACTGCTCCGTCACGAAAATTATCTCCTAAACGATATGGACCTTTCCAAATCGCGAAGAAGATATCAAATGTTGCGTATCGATTGAACCTTCCAGAACATATGAAGATTCACAATGTTTTTCACATTGATCTATTAACGCCGTTTCATGAAACAGAACAATATGGTTCAGCCTTTGTTCCCCCTGTCCCTGACGTAATAGAAGATCAAGAAGAACAAGAAATCGAAGCAATTTTGGACGTAAGGCGAAAACGAGGAGGCAAGCTACAGTATCTGATCAAATGGAAAGGGTTTCCAACATCGGAGAACGAGTGGGTTGAAAAGGATCACATGCACGCGGACGACCTGATCAAGAAATTCCATAACTTGCGATTGACGAGGAATAAAAACCCCTCTTCATGAAACGATCTCAACATTCCACATCCCCAATCCAATTGTATCCCTTGTCTCTCACAACACCAATGGCTTCCTTCCTCTCTGCTGAGTCTTTCAACCAAATTGCGGTTGTTGCTCAAGATGCTGCTGATATAGCACATTTGTGGCAACGCGTTATGGTGGGAAACCATCAGATCGTTCCACCTCCTACGCTGCGAGAGATCCTTCATCCCATCCGTATCCAAGCCATTGACATCACTACCTATGACAATGACAGCGACAAAGAAAACATTCCACCGCTAGAAGACACCGATTTCACCATATCCGAACCCCTTATCGAAGCCGAGAGTTCGGCTATCCCTACGAACCATCCCGGCGAAGGCTGGTGTTTCAATCACGATCGCACTCCTCATCATTTTCCCATGATGATCACCAATCAACACGCTCGCCTAGTCAAAGCCACCTATATCAAATACAATCGGTTTCATCCCTATCCCACTATCCTCGGTACCCTCGGTCGTGGACATCATGTCTTTGAAGAACCCCTACGCGCGAGCAAGAAGTATCAGGGACGTCCTACACTCACCTTACCCCAGCAAAGAATTTTCGATTCCGATATGATGATGAAGTGTCATATCAATCAGGCCTTACGGACCATCGATGATTGGTCACTGGAAGCGGAAGTACAATTTTATCGAACAACGTGCGATGAACTTCAACAGAAGCACACGGATCTTGCCATTATTCGTGCGGAAATTGGAGAGAAGATGAAGAACATCAAGGATTCGGTTGATCGCCTCTCGCAACATAACGTATACAATCGGGTCCAACAAGTGTTGCAAAGAGAAGATGATCCGCTCATGATGGTTCGTGATCTGGAGCTTCAACATGCCATGAATCGTATCACCGATCTCCCTTCTATCGACCCTCTCCCTCTCGCCGTGGCATGCCGATGGTGTCAAGTCACCACTCATGATACACAGGATTGTTTGATGTTTAACCAGTGTGAGTATTGCCGCAAATACGGACACGCAAGCGAGCAATGTTTCAATCCACATCGTACATGCCGCCAAGAGTGTAAAGTTGCACGCGCTCATCCCGGATACACCAAATTCTGTAGCACCAGGGCTTATACCGAAGAAACTCCGCAAGAACGAAGGAATAGGAAAGAGCGGCTTCGTGATGCACGCATTCAGCGTAGGCGAGAGGAGCGTTCTCGACGCTAAGGAGGGGGTAATGTTACACCTTCTGGACGATTCCACTTCATTCTATACGATTCTTACCTTTTCTTTAACATGTTGACAGACGATTTGTATGACTCGGTCTGGCTTGTTCTCTCATGTTCTCGTCGTTTCTATCGCTCAGTCCTGTACATATAAAAACCCTTGTAACAAGTACCAGAGCCTTAAGCTCGACCTACTGTACTCAACTACGGTAGTTTTCTCGCAATCGCATCTTGTCTTTGGCTTCACGAACAACGACGGCAACTTAGTCTTGCCTTTCCTCTCATCTTGTGCATCACCGCTCCGCTGTCCGATTGACGGCATTTTCCGAACACCAATCGAAACCCCGACGCTACGCCTTACCGTGCGTAACATGCTGGCTGTTGGCCTCTGCAACGGCTTTGGGCCCCAAGCCACAGTTTAGAATGTGTAAGCACATACTTCTTTCTAGATTGTCTCTCACTTTATCCCATGCTGCTCTCGTATTAGTTGGTTCGGGATGTGGGTCAAATGAGGTATCAACGGTTTTTTGCCTTGCGATGGAGTTTCCGTAAAGAGTTAATACTTTAAGAGAAACAAATGAGCCTAGATCCGTGGGAGGCTCGACTTATCGGACGACAACTGACTAGGTTGCCTCAATACGTCGCCTGGAAATGGAATAGTTAGTGTAAAGTGCAAGTTTTGAACAGGGTTGAAGGACCTTTCTTGGAAGAAAGTCAAATAGCGATCTGCAATTATTTCAATTTGGGTATCAAATTGGGAAAGTAGAATATTTGAGTAGTTTTCTAAATGTACTTTGGGCTGAGGCTCTACGGATAGGAAAGACATGGAGGTTGTCAGAGGTTGCAGAGAGCGCTTTTGCAGGCTGCTCATGTCGAAATAGGTGCGACAATTCAAGTTGGGCATATTTTCTCAGGCCTCCAAACGTCAGGAAAAGTTGGCTGCAGCAGCCTGAGCACAGCTAACTGGTGAGATGCGTGTTCGGGCTTCAAAACGCTGAGAGGTACCAATTCAAGACAATGAAGGGCGTTGAACACCGCACTGAACATGTTTCTGACCTCAGATGAGCCCAACATGCTCCACTCTCGACTACTTGGAGTCCGAGTCGCGTCGAAGAAAAGGGTCCACACAGTCTCTTAGTACTCAGCTCCACCTCCTGCAGCCTATACGAGCCCCCCTCGCGTGTCAGCAGCGATGGGATTCGGACGCATCGGCAATTCGACAGAAAAGTTTTCAGCGGTTTCGCAACCCGGAAAACCGTTGAAAACCGGTAAATACTTTAAAAACCATACTTATTCCGAGACTTGGTGACCCAAGTCGATTTTTGTGAAAACCTAAGGTAGCGACGTGTAAAAAAACTTGGAAAACTAGTGGAAACTGCAAATAACTTGAAAACCTATTGTATGTCTAAGTGTGTCCTAGAGTAGATTAATATGGTGTGGAAAATGGACTCCCTCTCACTAGATTAGAAAGTACGATGAAACAACGTGAATGCGCACTAAACCCCAGACTTTGTGGGGCTAGACGAAAGATGAAAGTCAGCGCGATATGCCGACAGTAACGACTCGTCCATGCGATTCTCCATCTCACAGTCTACGAAATCCAGGGCTCGTGCCCAACGCGGCTCGCTCACTTGGTCAAGAATCCTGGAAAAATCATTCATCAAGTGTTGATAAGTGACCTGTGCGCACTTAGCGGCTCAATGGACTTATGCAGATATGGACTGCTTTAGATAAGATTAGATATACAGGACTTATGTAGATTAGATAATTATGATCTTTACAATCTCGGACTTGTTATCTATGACATCATATGTACAGAACAACTACAAGGACTTGTTATTGTAGTACGCGTTAGGACTTTCCTTTTGTTATATCTTTATTGTGATATACCTTTGTTCTTTACATTCCTTGTACTTATTGTCTAAGTACACTCCCTTTGTTTCGCCCACTATTGTATTAGGGGCTTATTGTACTTCTACTTATTGTACGACGCTTTCCTTGTCCCCTATTGTAGTACAAGGTCTATTGTATCTAAAGTGTATAAGTAGCACACCATGTATGCCCTGATACCACAGTTCTCACTCTGTGTTATCAGACGCTACCTCTATCAGCTCTCACTTGCTAAGATCTTGCTTCCCTGCGTTGCTCTATTCTCACCACAGTCTACTTGTCTCTGTGAGTATGAGTTCCATTTACCCCTGTGCTGTTCATCAGGTTATGGGCCCTGCGCCCTCTGTTCCACTTGGCTAGTCCCTGTGTCACTATGGGCACATACTAGGTCAAGGTCTGTCTGGGGCTTAACCAGCCTTGCCCAAGCCTGGGAACCCTCAGGTGTGAGGTGTCCCAGGTGAGGAACCTCCATTACTATACCATGCCCAGTAGTCCTACTTTCACCCCCACTATGTCCCTCGCCCCTGCGAGCGCACAAAGTGATTGGGTCTGTTAGCCCTTTAATACATATCTAGGCGTGCATGGCCCACTGGGCTGTGTATTGTGGAGCTTAGCGCCAGCTGTCTCTGGTGCTCCACACTGTGCGCAGAATCTCCTCACCATGGGAGTGTAAAATCTGGTGCAGGCTCTAGGGGGTGTTCACCTTTGGCGTTCTGCAAACAGATACCTACTTTGAAATGCGTCAAAGGGAAAGGGCATAGTGAAGCCTTAATGGCGATGAGGCAACCAATAGGCCGAGAAGGCTGAGGTAGACAGCCTTGGGCTCTGAAAGATCATTCCACTTTCCCCTCTGGTGCACTCTAGTTGAGTCGTGTCTTAGACACATCCTGGCAGGCAGCCGGCTCCTAGTATGCGAAGAGGCTTCCATCCTGGGCCTAGCCCTTGTAACACTGGCATGTTCATGGAGGCAGGACGCTCTGCGTTCTGGCCTTACAGATTCACAGACTGGAACAGTAAACTACTTCCCTTCTACATCTTGCAACTTTATGAGCACTATCGCTGACTGCTCCTCGGCGATAGATAACCATCCCAAATGTCTGGTACAACACCCGCCGCCACTTCTGCCCCTTCAGGCAGTGGCTCTGGATCCACGGCCTCTACACGCGTCACAGCTGCATATGGCACAACCTTCGGCATGCCTTCTGGCATACACCTCAGTCAATTCAACGGCTCCAACTGGAGTGAATGGTCTGGCACCATCGAAGCCATCCTCACGCTGCATGAAGCAGAGGATGTGTTCACTCTGGACACTGCTCCCTCTGGCATCCCGCCAGATGAGTGGGATTCTGTCCAGAGAAGGTCCAAGGCGTACCTCCGCCTATACCTCAAACCAGACGTCTACTCTTTGGTGTCAGATGCTACGGCCTACCCCACATTCAAAGACAAGTGGGACAAGCTGAAGGATGTCTATGCTGGTGCTTCGGGCAGCACCACCATATTTAACTTGTGGATTCAGTTAACACAAGCCCGCCTCGACGACTCTGCTCCCATGGCCTCCCAATTGGCCAAGCTCAATGAGCTCAAAGTCGCACTCTCCAACGCTTCCATGGGTGTCACTGACACTCAATTTTCCCTTATCCTGCTTCACGCACTGCCACCCTCCTATGAGGTGTTGGCCTCTACAATCCTAGCCGGTGGTGCTCCCTCCACACTCAAGCATGCTGAAATAATTGCACGCATAGTGTCTGAGGAGGCACGCCGCTCCGGCCCCTCTGGCTCCTCTCTCAATAAGGCCGCCCCCATTAAAGCTAGTGGCAAGGGCAAAAAGAAAGACCACTCTGGTCTTACCTGCCACTACTGCAATAAAAAGGGGCACATCAAGCCTGATTGCAGGAAGAGGAAGAAGGACGAAGCAGATGAAAAGGCGAAGGGCAGTGGCAACAAGGCCGCCAATTCACATGTATTAGTACCCAGTACCGCCTCCATTAAGGAGGTCGATGAATCAATTGGTGTTGCCCTGTATGCTGCCTCACGTGTGCGTTGGATGATGGACAGTGGTGCAACACACCACATCACACCGCACTGGTCTGATTTCAAGGACTACTCCTTGTGCAAAGGCGCTGTGCGTCTAGGAGATAAGTCCACAATAGACCAAGTTGGTGTGGGGTCTGTCGTCTTCACAACGAGCCAAGGCATTCCCATCACCCTAAGTAATGTGCTACACCTTCCACAGGTGAAAACACGCTTCTTGTCGACGCGTGCACTAGCACAAAAGGGTGCGGAAGTAGCCTTTGACAGTGGCTCATTCAAAATTACTGTCAACAAAAGCTGTGTAGCTGTTGGCTATTTGGAGGACAACCTGTACTGGTTGGATGCTTCAAATATTGGCCTAAATGCTCACGTCAAAAGTGCTGCCACCACTCTTGATATCTGGCATCAGCGCATGGGACACATCTCCCCTGCTGCTCTTGTTACGCTCACACGGGTGGTCGTGCGACGTGCAACTAATGTCAAGTTCGATAGAAGTCGATGGTCCGGTTAAGGACTAAGTTCGGTGAAACTACTTGGAGCAGAGCTCAACAAGAGTGAGAGGAAGTGACTCGAAGGTCCTTCTGAATAACAGAGGCGAGGCAAAAGATGAAGGCCCGCACGTTCAACTAAAGGTATCCTCAGAAAGGAATCCCTCTAGAGTCTGTGAGACTGAAGTATGATGTGATTCAAGAAGAAGTCGAGTCTACTGTACAAGCTAAGTAGAGAGCGACTTATATACTAGTACAGCACCAAAGAGTCACAAACAGATGGTGCGATCCTAGGATCCAGGTCCTAGGAATGAGTCATCGTATAGTACATGTGATAACAGAAATAGAACGCCATAGAAGGCCATAGAACAAGTCATCAGTCAGCAATGAATCATATGCAGTAATCAGTATGGTGTAAGTCTGGCACTTGTACGAATGTGGATGGGGATGAGTCAAAGTAAAGTGTGTAAGTAAAGAAAGTGTCCGGAATCGTAACATTACCCCCCCTTTTGATGTGAAGTTGCCTCAACTTCTAGTTCGACCCTCCGTACTCGCTGCCAAGGTCCCAGTTGTCGCCATCAGGTGGAGTAGGTTGTTGGTCCTGAGGACAGTTATGAGTCCTGAGGAATCCATGGGGTCCTCGCTCGGTGCAGTGGCGGCACGCAACTGCCTTGGGGCAATTATACTCTTCATGCGTGGCATAATTGTTAAAGCACTTGCCGCAATAGCGAGGGTGCTCAGATGGGTCTTGCTTGTTGAGGAGGTCGACTACGTTCATCCTCCTGAAGATACACTCTGCTCCTACGTGTTGGTTACTGTCGCAAAACCAACAGTGCTTCTGGCGGTTCTTGGGGCAGTTGATCTTCTTGTGACCCGTCTTGCCGCACTTCCAGCACGAATAGCGACTTCGTACTGGGCCTTCATGCTCTTGTGGGAATTCGACGGGCCCATGGGTTCGAATGGCGAGTTGAGGGACATCCGCGCGGGTTCGCAGCGGGTAGAGGGTGGCATATCTGTCGGCAAGGGTGTGTACCACGTCGGCCTTTTCCATCCTCTTCCTAATCCCATTTATCTCCAAATCCGTGTCGAACGCTGCACGTTGCAACTGATTCAGTTGCTTTTCGATGTCTTCTTTTTGCTTGTTCAGTGCGACTTGCTTTCATAACGCATCTCGAAGGCGTGAGACTTCCGCTTTGATGCAAGGGTCGCCGAGGTCTTGAACTACCTCATCAATGGCGTACGACCTTGGGTGTTCACGATCAAATTGGGCTAAACGTGCGTTAGAAATAGGGATGGGGAGACGGATAGGAGGGTTGACTGGACGGAGATAGACGGGTTCTGCATAAGGTGGTTGGTTTCTGCCCATACATCCGACGACTTGTTGGTGGTTGTCATGGTAAAAGATATAGGGCGCTACCACTCGAGTGGGGTCTTCGTCGGATTTAGGGATCATGAGTGGATAGTAATGTGGGGAGGAAGGGAGATTTGGAAAAAATGGAAGTCCGGGGTCATCGTCGTTGTCTTCGTTCTCCGACCCAGTGTTGTAGTCAATGAACTCTATGAGCCCATTGTCTTCTTCTAGTGCAGGCTGTTGCCCAACAATTTCTTCCTGTATTGCCGTAGCTATAGCGGTGTCGGAGTCGACGAGAGTAGGGGATACAGAAGGGGGAGTTTGTGGTGCATAAGGGAACGGTTGGAAGGTGGGAGTCGAGACTTCAGATTCAAGTAGCTGGGTGCGCCGCATGTCAGGGGATCCGATCATGAGAGGAGGGGGAGTTTGGATAGGAACTGGTGCCGTAGGGACGACTATGTTCTGATAGGCGCGATGTTCGCCTACAGATTCATATTCGTCTTGAACGATGCCAGAGGTAAAAGACATGATAGTAGTGGTAGTAGTGGTTTGAGTTCAAAGTGGGGAGTGATGAGGATGCGTTCTTGGCCTAGGAGTCTTTGTCTTTTATGTCCTCTTGGGCGCTCCTTCGGCGTTAGGGTGTAGGCGATAGAAGTCCGTTATCGCGGACTGAGAGTGGGTCAGATTTTCCCAAGGTTCCCACGTACTGTCACTCATGGGAAATCCTTTCCACTTGATAAGGAAATGTAGCTTGCGTCCTCGGCCTTGTCGGCGTGAGTCTAGAACTTGCTCCACTTCATATTCTTCTTCTCCGTCGATAAGCTCCGGCAATGGTCGGGTAAAGTTCGGCCCGTGTAACGCCGTCTCCTTATAGGGTGTCAGGAGGTTAGCGTGGATCACCGGGTGTATCTTCCACCGGCTTGGCAGGTCTAGTTCATATGACACTTGAGATAAGACCTTCTTGATGGGGAAAGGGCCGTATCTTTTGGGCGCTAGTTTGGAAGTGGGGTAATGAGTGCGTAAGTTTACGCCCTCCAGCCAAACCATATCTCCTTCTTGGTACGGAGTGAAGTTGCGTTTGCCTCTTTCTGCCATAAGTACTTGCGCGTGGTTGATACATTCTTGCGCCTTCTTCCTTGCCTCTTTCATGTCTTCTATTCTCTTGTCTACTGCAGGTGCATTTGTCGTTTCTTCATTCCCTGTGGCTCTCGGCGTCCAGCCCATCAGCAACTTGAAGGGGGATCGTTTGGTCGTCGCATTGGGCCAACTATTATGTGCGAACTGGGCGATAGGGAGTAGATCGACCCAGTTGTCTTGCTGAACGTTGCTCCAATGTCGAAGATATTGTTCAAGCCACTGGTTGGTGCGTTCCGATTGTCCATCAGTTTGTGGGTGATATGCTGACGAAATATTTTGCTTGATGTCTAGTGTTCGACACAAATTGCGCATATAGGTTGAAATGAAGCGTGGATCTCTATCCGTAATCATCTTCCTTGGCAGTCCATAGTGAGGATATACGTGTTGAAGGTATAGTTGTGCTACTCCTTCTGCCGTGATTGTTTCATTGCAGGGAATGAATATGGCCGCCTTCGTACAGTCATGATCAGTGATGGTGAGTATGGTATCGAATCCTTTTGACGGTGGTAGTTTAGTAATGAAGTCCATGGTAACAACTTCGAATGGTTGCGCTTTCGGATCCGTTGTGATGGGAAATAGTCGCGGTTTTTGTCGGTGTGTGTTTATTTTGTTTGCTTGACACACTGCACATCCCTTGACATATTCTTCCACATCTTCTTTTTGTCGTGGCCACCAATAGCGTTCTTTGAGTAGTGCATGTGTGTTGGCTATTCCAGGGTGTCCGCGATGAGGGGGATCGTGAAAAAGGGAAATTACCCCCCTCTTAAGTTCAATGTTGCCCTCGACATTGGCAACTCGAGCTCCTTCGTGACACCACATTTCGACATCGTCTTGGTACAGATTGTGGGCGTTGATCCATTCGGGTTTTGGATCATTATGATGGTTTAGTTCGCTCCACATTGAGAGTTCTTCGATTGATTCATCCTCTGTCCCTGCTAATTTGATGAATATTTCTTCAGGGAGTACTGTGACATTGCCATTATCTTCTTCTCCTTCATCATAGTCACTTCGCCTTGATAGCGCGTCTGCCCTTGCGTTCTTTGTTCCGCTGACATGTTTGAGGACAAAATTGTATTCTTGTAGCTCTTGGAATTCGCGTGCCACTCTTCTACTGATTTTTCTTGGTTCTTTCCAGTAGATGAGGTTGGCGTGATCGGTGTGAATGGTGATGATATGAGGGGATCCTACAAGATACGTTCTCCATGTCCTAAGGGCTTTGACGACTGCTAACAATTCTCGATCATAGATGTCATAGTTTCGCTCTGTTTGAGTGAAACTTTCCGAGAAGAATGCCACCGGGTGCATCTTCTTGTCGTCTCCTTCTTGGTTTAGTACTGCTCCAATTGCGAAACCAGATGCATCGACTTCGATTTCAAAAGGTGCTTCCAATTTTGGACATTGTAGTACTGGAGCTTCGCTAATTCTTGCTTTGAGTTCTTCGAAAGCCTTATTCCTAGCGCTTGTCCATTCCCAGGGTGTTTCTTTCTTGGTGAGATCGTTGAGGGGTCGTGCAATGGCCGAAAATCCTCGTATGAAGCGACGGTAGAAGTTACAGAATCCAAGGAATCCGCGGACTTCTTTAAGGTTGGTGGGTGTGGGCCATTCGCGTACTCCTTGTACTTTCACCTGGGTCCATTTTCACTTGACCATGGCCGATAATAAGGCCTAAGTATTCGACTTCTCGTACTTCAAATACGCATTTCTCCGGTTTGAGATATAGATCATGTTCATCAAGCCGGTCTAGTACTTGATGTACTAGTTGTCGATGCGTATTGAGATTGTCGGGTGTTGCGATGAGGATGTCGTCCATGTATATTACCACCCATCCTTGTGCCACTAGGTCGCGGAAAATAGTATCCATCATGGTTTGGAAGGTACTTGGCGAGTTTGTAAGTCCGAAGAACATAACGCAGGGTTCGAACAGCCCTTTGTTAGTTTTGAACGCGCCTTTCCATTCATCTCCCGGTTTGATCCGTACATTGTTATACCCCCATCGGATGTCAAGTTTGGTGAATATTCGCGCTTCCCGTACTTTGTCTATTAGTTCAGGAATGAGGGGAAGTGGATATCGGTTCTTCACTGTTAACTCATTGAGTTTTCGATAGTCTTGCACTGGTCTGAGTTTGCCGTCTTTCTTTTTGATGAAAAAGAAGGGTGAAGAATAAGGGGATTTGGATGGACGAATATATCCCTTCTTTAATTGTTCGTCGACAAATTCTTCCAGCGCTTTATCTTCGACTTGAGTCATAGGGTAGATTTTGCAGTCAATAGTGGCGGGTGCGTTGGGCATTAGATCGATGGCGTGATCCCAGGGTCGTGGTGGCGGAAATCGCTGTGAGCTTTCTTCATCGAATACTTTGCGATGGCGATGATATTCTTCGGGAACTCTCTCTTCAAAAGTCTTTACTGTTTTGTCTGCGGCTTTTTGTGCCAATTCCGAAGCGGTCGTGGTTTTGTATAGGTGTACCACTTCGTCGGGAATTTCTTCAACTTGTTTTTCCCATTGTTCTTCAGTTATAATCCTTCGATTTGCGACCGACACGTATCCTAGACTTGTGATACCACTGGCTGGAATTCCTTGTCGAGTGTAGCATCCTTCCAGTGTACTTTAGGTTCAAAAGCCGTGAGCCATGGGTATCCTAAAATCACTTCATCGGATCCCAAAGTGGGTAATGAGGAACCTAAGCGTCTTGGTTTGATTACCGGTGGTGACTTCAAGATCGGTAAATTGTGTGATTTCACCGTCTTGATTATGAGTTCCGTCTACGTTCCATATTTTGATAGGTTTTGCCACTGGTAATGTGGAAATCTTGAGTCGATTTATCAGATTTTTACTGATAAAGTTGTCGGTTGCTCCTGAATCGATAAGTACTTGTCTTTCGGCCGTCGCGTGTGCAGATTCAAATAAAACTGGGATTCGCATAGATCGATATCTGCTATGGTACACACTAATCTTCATTGCTTTAGCCCAGGCCGCGGGGTTCAAGCATTGGAAAAACCCTGTTTCCCAAACAATTGTTCTTCAAGAGCTGCTTTGACATCGTCGGAGTCAGCTTGCATAGCTGCTATATAAGCTGCCGCTTTTTCCGAGGCTTTCATATTGGCATTTCCTTCTACTTTGACCGTGGCAACTACAGTTGGTGTGGTTGAGGGAGTAGTGGAAGAGGTTGTTGCAACAGGATGCTTGGGTGTTTTGGCGTTGAGGACAGTTGCGCGAAATATGTCCTTTATTGCCACATCTGAAGCATAGTCCCTCCTGTTGATAGCGTTGCTTGTCTGCCTCGGTCATGGTTGCTCTTGCACGAGTTCTTCCAATATCCATGGCATTGGGGTTTCGATTGTTGTTGGCGTATATATTACGACGCCATTGTTTGCGACGAGGATTGTTTCCCACCTGTGGGCTTGCGCAAATGGCTTTGAAGGAGATTGTAAATTCGCTGTTGCTCTACTGCTGCTTCTGTCCAATCTTGCCAATTAACTGGTCGGTGTTGGCGTAGAATACTCTCCATGAGTTTGAATGGTAACCCTTGAGCGTATAGATTAAGGGTTACTTCCTCATTAAGGGTATATCCGGCTTTATTGGCGAGGTTGGCGAATTTGGCGTTGTAGTCATCAATGTTTCCTCCTTCCATCTTTAGTTTGGAAATTTCGGTTTGCGCTTTCTGTCTTTCTGAAGTGTCGGTGTAGGTGCGGCGGAATCGAATCTCTACTTCGTTCCACAAATTTTCTTCAGCTGGTAACACCCCCGTAGCAATTTGATCGTTAAGCCAAGTGACTTGTTCTTGCACCCAATCTTGTACCAATGGTCCTCTGACATAGGACAAAAAGGTCATAGCCCTTTGATAAGGGATTCGAAGTATAGCTGCGTTCGGGTTCATGCCTCGATAGATGGTGAAGTCAAGAAGGAAGGCTTTGCTTTGTCCGCGGTCCCCATTGAACTCTGCGGGAGGGTTTCCTCCGAGTTTTCCATCGGGTACTCCTCCTCCTGCTGGGGCTGCGCCTGCTGGAGCTGCTCCAGGTGCTGGTGCTCCGCCTGGCGCACCACCTCCTCCTCCTCCTCCACCTCCACCTCCACCTCCTCCACCTCCTGGTGCAGGTGCAGGGGCTCCTCCTCCACCGCTGCCTCCGAGGGGCGCAGATGGAGTGGTGGTACTAGTTGAGGCTTGGACTGGTTGTACGTGTGTTTGCGACATATCTGGTGCTTGGGTCTGTTGTTGGGGTGGTTCTTCTGGTTGGGTTGTTTCTTCTGGTGCGTTCTACTTGTTCTGGTGGATCAGGGTTTATGCCAAAAAGACTCTTGTTTGAGCGAAGTGGTCCTGTTTGGAAGTGGGGTGGTGCTAGTTGAAAGGTAAACCACTGTCCACTTGTGTTGCTTTTGACCACGATTGCCCACTTGCGAAGATCTTGGAGATACTCTACTGGAGGTATCCCTGAAGTTCGGTCGTAGATGCAATACCCTTCGTTTTCTCCTTCGTCAACCCAGACAACTGTTCCTTTGATTGCGTCGGATAAAGTGTCTTCTCTGGTTCGTTCAACGTATTCGGATTGGAACTGTGCTTCGGCACGGCTTTTTCCTTTCTTTGGGGAAGCCACCGTGGTTCAGGGTAGAGACTCGACTTAATGTTACGCTCACACGGGCGGTCGTGCGACGTGCAACTAAGTCAAGTTCGATAGAAGTCGATAGTCCGGTCAAGGACTAAGTTCGGTGATACTACTTGGAGCAAGGCTCAACAAGAGTGAGAGGAAGTGACTCGAAGGTCCTTCTGAATAACAGAGGCGAGGCAAAAGACGAAGGCCCGCACGTTCAACTAAAGGTATCCTCAGAAAGGAATCCCTCTAGAGTCTGTGAGACTGAAGTATGATGTGATTCAAGAAGAAGTCGAGTCTACTGTACAAGCTAAGTAGAGAGCGACTTATATACTAGTACAGCACCAAAGAGTCACAAACAGATGGTGCGATCCTAGGATCCGGGTCCTAGGAATGAGTCATCGTACAGTAACATGTGATACTAGGAAAAGAACGCCATAGAAGGCCATAGAACAAGTCATCAGTCAGCAATGAATCATATGAGTAATCAGTATGGGTAAGTCCGGCACTTGTACGAATGTGGATGGGGATGAGTCAAAGTAAAGTGTGTAAGTAAAGAAAGTGTCCGGAATCGTAACAGCTCTTAAGTCATATGGTCCCCTCTGCCACTACTGGCATGGACATTGACAGCTCTACCACACACACTGCTGTGTGTCGTGGGTGCGAGTTGGGTAAACTCCACTCGCCAACCCTTCTCTGCGTCCTCAACCAAGAGGACAACCAATATCTTTG